>JACAVU010000010.1:43125029-43350235 GCA_014183005.1 Castanea mollissima
TTTTGTACCGGTTAAGGTACTGGTATGGTAAATACTGGCCATACCGGCCGGTACGGTACGAAATAGACTCCCCTTACGTGTACAATTTAATTAATTTCAGATAAATAAAAAAAAGCTCATAGCATGTTTTTATAATTGTGATAATAATTTTAGAAACACGTGTACAATTTAATTATAGAAGTAGGAAATTCGTAGCGTATCTATGGTTGCACCAGTTTGGCCTGCGGTACGATATATTTATGATACCAGTCAATACCGGTGTACCATTTTGAATTTATCGCTATTTTTTACTATTTTATACAACATACAAAGTTATAATTCTAATAATTCATATAGAACTTTGGCAATTTTTATATTTTTTTTGATGGAGTTTTCAACATAAAAAATTAATATATAAAAGTGAGAAGCCAAAAAAAAGAAAAACACTATTAAATAATCGAACACCCATCAAACTCAATAAATATCAGTCCCACGTGCAAAAGATTGCAACACAAATACAAAGTATTGTCTTCTGATGCTTTTTTAAAAAATCAAAATGCAAGATACTATTTACATTTTTTTTTTCGAAACTTTTCGTAGTTTTTCAAAGCGCTCTCTGCCCAAGAAAGACTAGGTACTATTTACATCTTAAAAAGTCTTTTCTTGGGCAGAGAGAGAGATTTTTTTTTTTTTCTTGAAACTTCTCGCAGCTTTTCAAAGCTCTCTCTGCCCAAGAAAAGACCAAGTGTTATTTCATCTTAAAAGTCTTTCTTGGACAACGAGAGAGAGATTTTTTTTTTTTTGGAAACTTTTTCGTTGTTTTTCAAAGCTCTCTGCCCAAGAAAAGACTAGGTACTATTTACATCTTAAAAGTCTTTTCTTGGACAAGAGATTTTTTTTTTTGAACTTTTCGCAATTTTTGAAAGCTCTCTCGCCCCAGAAAGGCTAGGTACTATTTACATCTTAAAGTCTTTCTTGGACAAAGATAGCATTTTTCAAAGCTCTCTCTGCCCAGAAAAAGACTAGGTACTATTTACATCTTAAAAGTCTTTTCTTCAACAAAGAGAGTTCTTCTTTTTTTTTTTTTTTTGAAACTTTTCGCAGTTTTTCAAAGCTCTCTCTGCCCAAGATAGACTAGGTACTATTACATATTAAAAGTCTTTTCTTGGGCAAGAGAGAGAGAGACGTAGCAACCCAAATCAGTCTATGACCCTGACTTGAGGTCAAGTATGTGGAGATCGTCGCTAATGGAAGGTGAGAGTGACAAAGAAACATTTTTCTTTTTCTGGTCCGATATGCATTTACCGGTCGGAATCCGATATTTCCTCCGGTATAGCCGAAATGATCCTGTATGGGCCGTTATTTTTTTGAATCAACCTTGTTTTTGTACCGGCTAAGTACCGGAACGGTAAATACTGGTCATACCGGCCGATACGGTACGAAATAGACTTCCCTTACGTGTACAATTTAATTAATTCAGATAAATAAAAAGGCTCATAGCATGTTTTTATATTGTGTGATAATAATTTTAGAAACACGTGTACAATTTAATTATAGAAAGTAGGAAATTTCGTAGCGTATTGATGGTTGCACCAGTTTGGCCTGCGGTACGATATATTTCAGATACCAGTCAAACCGGTGTACCGTTTTGTCGCTATTTTTTACTATTTTATACAACATACAAAGTTATAATTCAAATAATTCAATATATCACTTTGGCAATTTTTTATATTTTTTGATGGAGTTTCAACAATAAACATAAATATATAAAGTGAGAAGCGAAAAAAGAAAAGAAAAAACACTATTAAATAATCCAACCCCATCAAACTCAATAACTATCAGTCCCACGTGTCAAAAGATTGCGACACAATTCAAAGTATTGTCTTCTGATGCTTTTTTAAAAAATCAAAATGCAAGATACTATTTACGTTTTTTTTTTTTTTGGAAACTTTTCAGAGTTTTTCAAAGCTCTCTCCGCCCAAGAAAAGACTAGGTACTATTTACATCTTAAAAGTCTTTTCTTGGGCAGAGAGAGAGATTTTTTTTCTTTTTGAAACTTTTCGCAGCTTTTCAAAGCTCTCTCTGCCCTAGAAAAGACTTGGTATTATTTACATCTTAAAAGTCTTTTCTTGGACAAAGAGAGAGAGAGATTTTTTTTTTTGGAAACTTTTCGCAGTTTTTCAAAGCTCTCTCTGCCCTAGAAAAGACTAGGTACTATTTACATCTTAATAGTCTTTTCTTGGGCAAAAAGAGAGAGATTTTTTTTTTTTTGAAACTTTTCCCAGTTTTTCAAAGCTCTCTCTGCCCAACAAAGACTAGGTACTATTTACATCTTAAAAGTCTTTTCTTGGGCAGAGATCACAGTTTTTCAAAGCTCTCTCTGCCCAAGAAAAGACTAGGTACTATTTACATCTTAAAAGTCTTTTCTTGGACAAAGAGAGTTTTTTTTTTTTTTTGAAACTTTTCGCAGTTTTTCAAGCTCTCTCTGCCCAAGAAAGGACTAGGTACTATTTACTTCTTAAAAGTCTTTTCTTGGGCAGAGAGAGAGAGAGACGTAGCAGCCTAAATCAGTCTATGACCCTGACTTGAGGTCGAGAATGTAGAGATCGTCGCTAATGGAAGGTGAGAGTGACAAAGAAACATTTTTCTTTTTCCGGTCCGATATGCATTTACCGGTCGGAATCCGATATTTCCTCCGTATAGCCGAAATGATCCTGTACGGGCCGGTATATTTTTTGAAACAACCTTGTTTTTGTACCGGTTAAGGTACTGGTATGGTAAATACTGGCCATACCGCCGGTACGGTACGAAATAGACTCCCCTTACGTGTACAATTTAATTAATTTCAGACAAATAAAAAAGCTCATAGCATTTTTTTATAATGTGTGATAATAATTTTAGAAACACGTGTACAATTTAATTATAGAAAGTAGGAAATTCGTAGCGTATCTATGGTTGCACCAGTTGGCCTGCGGTACGATATATTCAATACCGGTGTACCGTTTTGAATTTATCGCTATTTTTTACTATTTTATACAACATACAAAGTTATAATTCTAATAATTCAATATAGAACTTTGGCAATTTTTTATATTTTTTTGATGGAGTTTTCAACATAAAAATTAATATATAAAGTGAGAAGCCAAAAAAGAAAAAACACTATTAAATAATCGAACACCCATCAAACTCAATAAATATCAGTCCCACGTGGCAAAAGATTGCGACACAAATACAAAGTATTGTCTTCTGATGCTTTTTTAAAAAATCAAAATGCAAGATACTATTTACATTTTTTTTTTCGAAACTTTTCGCAGTTTTTCAAAGCGCTCTCTGCCCAAGAAAAGACTAGGTACTATTTACATCTTAAAAGTCTTTTCTTGGGCAGAGAGAGAGATTTTTTTTTTTTTTCTTGAAACTTCTCGCAGCTTTTCAAAGCTCTCTCTGCCCAAGAAAAGACCAAGTATTATTTACATCTTAAAAGTCTTTTCTTGGACAAACAGAGAGAGAGTTTTTTTTTTTTGGAAACTTTTCGCTGTTTTTCAAAGCTCTCTCTGCCCAAGAAAAGACTAGGTACTATTTACATCTTAAAAGTCTTTTCTTGGTCAGAGAGATTTTTTTTTTTGAAACTTTTCGCAATTTTTGAAAGCTCTCTCTGCCCCAGAAAAGGCTAGGTACTATTTACATCTTAAAAGTCTTTTCTTGGACAAAGATAGCAGTTTTTCAAAGCTCTCTCTGCCCAAGAAAAGACTAGGTACTATTTACATCTTAAAAGTCTTTTCTTCAACAAAGAGAGTTCTTCTTTTTTTTTTTTTTGAAACTTTTCGCAGTTTTTCAAAGCTCTCTCTGCCCATGAATAGACTAGGTACTATTTACATTAAAAGTCTTTTCTTGGGCAGAGAGAGAGAGAGACGTAGCAACCCAAATCAGTCTATGACCCTGACTTGAGGTCAAGTATGTGGAGATCGTCGCTAATGGAAGGTGAGAGTGACAAAGAAACATTTTTCTTTTTCCGGTCCGATATGCATTTACCGGTCGGAATCCGATATTTCCTCCGGTATAGCCGAAATGATCCTGTACGGGCCGGTATATTTTTTGAAACAACCTTGTTTTTGTACCGGTTAAGGTACTGGTATGGTAAATACTGGCCATACCGGCCGGTACGGTACGAAATAGACTCCCCTTACGTGTACAATTTAATTAATTTCAGATAAATAAAAAAAAGCTCATAGCATGTTTTTATAATGTGTGATAATAATTTTAGAAACACGTGTACAATTTAATTATAGAAAGTAGGAAATTCGTAGCGTATCTATGGTTGCACCAGTTTGGCCTGCGGTACGATATATTTCGGATACCAGTCAATACCGGTGTACCATTTTGAATTTATCGCTATTTTTTACTATTTATACAACATACAAAGTTATAATTCTAATAATTCAATATAGAACTTTGGCAATTTTTTATATTTTTTTGATGGAGTTTTCAACATAAAAATTAATATATAAAAGTGAGAAGCCAAAAAAAAGAAAAAACACTATTAAATAATCGAACACCCATCAAACTCAATAAATATCAGTCCCACGTGGCAAAAGATTGCAACACAAATACAAAGTATTGTCTTCTAATGCTTTTTTAAAAAATCAAAATGCAAGATACTATTTACATTTTTTTTTTCCGAAACTTTTCGTAGTTTTTCAAAGCGCTCTCTGCCCAAGAAAAGACTAGGTACTATTTACATCTTAAAAAGTCTTTTCTTGGGCAGAGAGAGAGATTTTTTTTTTTTTCTTGAAACTTCTCGCAGCTTTTCAAAGCTCTCTCTGCCCAAGAAAAGACCAAGTGTTATTTACATCTTAAAAGTCTTTTCTTGGACAAACAGAGAGAGAGATTTTTTTTTTTTTTGGAAACTTTTCGTTGTTTTTCAAAGCTCTCTCTGCCCAAGAAAAGACTAGGTACTATTTACATCTTAAAAGTCTTTTCTTGGACAGAGAGATTTTTTTTTTTGAAACTTTTCGCAATTTTTGAAAGCTCTCTCTGCCCCAGAAAAGGCTAGGTACTATTTACATCTTAAAAGTCTTTTCTTGGACAAAGATAGCAGTTTTTCAAAGCTCTCTCTGCCCAAGAAAAGACTAGGTACTATTTACATCTTAAAAGTCTTTTCTTCAACAAAGAGAGTTCTTCTTTTTTTTTTTTTTTGAAACTTTTCGCAGTTTTTCAAAGCTCTCTCTGCCCAAGAATAGACTAGGTACTATTTACATATTAAAAGTCTTTTCTTGGGCAGAGAGAGAGAGAGACGTAGCAACCCAAATCAGTCTATGACCCTGACTTGAGGTCAAGTATGTGGAGATCGTCGCTAATGGAAGGTGAGAGTGACAAAGAAACATTTTTCTTTTTCTGGTCCGATATGCATTTACCGGTCGGAATCCGATATTTCCTCCGGTATAGCCGAAATGATCCTGTATGGGCCGGTATTTTTTTGAATCATCCTTGTTTTTGTACCGGCTAAGGTACCGGAACGGTAAATACTGGTCATACCGGCCGATACGGTACGAAATAGACTTCCCTTACGTGTACAATTTAATTAATTTCAGATAAATAAAAAAGGCTCATAGCATGTTTTTATATTGTGTGATAATAATTTTAGAAACACGTGTACAATTTAATTATAGAAAGTAGGAAATTCGTAGCGTATTGATGGTTGCACCAGTTTGGCCTGCGGTACGATATATTTCAGATACCAGTCAAAACCGGTGTACCGTTTTGTCGCTATTTTTTACTATTTTATACAACATACAAAGTTATAATTCAAATAATTCAATATATCACTTTGGCAATTTTTTATATTTTTTTGATGGAGTTTTCAACATAAACATAAATATATAAAAGTGAGAAGCGAAAAAAAGAAAAGAAAAAACACTATTAAATAATCCAACACCCATCAAACTCAATAACTATCAGTCCCACGTGTCAAAAGATTGCGACACAAATTCAAAGTATTGTCTTCTGATGCTTTTTTAAAAAATCAAAATGCAAGATACTATTTACGTTTTTTTTTTTTTTGGAAACTTTTCAGAGTTTTTCAAAGCTCTCTCCGCCCAAGAAAAGACTAGGTACTATTTACATCTTAAAAGTCTTTTCTTGGGCAGAGAGAGAGATTTTTTTTTCTTTTTGAAACTTTTCGCAGCTTTTCAAAGCTCTCTCTGCCCTAGAAAAGACTTGGTATTATTTACATCTTAAAAGTCTTTTCTTGGACAAAGAGAGAGAGAGATTTTTTTTTTTGGAAACTTTTCGCAGTTTTTCAAAGCTCTCTCTGCCCTAGAAAAGACTAGGTACTATTTACATCTTAATAGTCTTTTCTTGGGCAAAAAGAGAGAGATTTTTTTTTTTTTTGAAACTTTTCCCAGTTTTTCAAAGCTCTCTCTGCCCAACAAAAGACTAGGTACTATTTACATCTTAAAAGTCTTTTCTTGGGCAGAGATCACAGTTTTTCAAAGCTCTCTCTGCCCAAGAAAAGACTAGGTACTATTTACATCTTAAAAGTCTTTTCTTGGACAAAGAGAGTTTTTTTTTTTTTTTTGAAACTTTTCGCAGTTTTTCAAAGCTCTCTCTGCCCAAGAAAGGACTAGGTACTATTTACTTCTTAAAAGTCTTTTCTTGGGCAGAGAGAGAGAGAGACGTAGCAGCCTAAATCAGTCTATGACCCTGACTTGAGGTCGAGAATGTAGAGATCGTCGCTAATGGAAGGTGAGAGTGACAAAGAAACATTTTTCTTTTTCCGGTCCGATATGCATTTACCGGTCGGAATCCGATATTTCCTCCGGTATAGCCGAAATGATCCTGTACGGGCCGGTATATTTTTTGAAACAACCTTGTTTTTGTACCGGTTGAGGTACTGGTATGGTAAATACTGGCCATACCGGCCGGTACGGTACGAAATAGACTCCCCTTACGTGTACAATTTAATTAATTTCAGACAAATAAAAAAAGCTCATAGCATGTTTTTATAATGTGTGATAATAATTTTAGAAACACGTGTACAATTTAATTATAGAAAGTAGGAAATTCGTAGCGTATCTATGGTTGCACCAGTTTGGCCTGCGGTACGATATATTTCGGATACCAGTCAATACCGGTGTACCGTTTTGAATTTAACGCTATTTTTTACTATTTTATACAACATACAAAGTTATAATTCTAATAATTCAATATAGAACTTTGGCAATTTTTTATATTTTTTGATGGAGTTTTCAACATAAAAATTAATATATAAAAGTGAGAAGCCAAAAAAGAAAAAACACTATTAAATAATCGAACACCCATCAAACTCAATAAATATCAGTCCCACGTGGCAAAAGATTGCGACACAAATACAAAGTATTGTCTTCTGATGCTTTTTTAAAAAATCAAAATGCAAGATACTATTACATTTTTTTTTTCGAAACTTTTCGCAGTTTTTCAAAGCGCTCTCTGCCCAAGAAAAGACTAGGTACTATTTACATCTTAAAGTCTTTTCTTGGGCAGAGAGAGAGATTTTTTTTTTTTTTCTTGAAACTTCTCGCAGCTTTTCAAAGCTCTCTCTGCCCAAGAAAAGACCAAGTATTATTTACATCTTAAAAGTCTTTTCTTGGACAAACAGAGAGAGAGTTTTTTTTTTTTTTGGAAACTTTTCGCTGTTTTTCAAAGCTCTCTCTGCCCAAGAAAAGACTAGGTACTATTTACATCTTAAAAGTCTTTTCTTGGTCAGAGAGATTTTTTTTTTTTGAAACTTTTCGCAATTTTTGAAAGCTCTCTCTGCCCCAGAAAAGGCTAGGTACTATTTACATCTTAAAGTCTTTTCTTGGACAAAGATAGCAGTTTTTCAAAGCTCTCTCTGCCCAAGAAAAGACTAGGTACTATTTACATCTTAAAAGTCTTTTCTTCAACAAAGAGAGTTCTTCTTTTTTTTTTTTTTGAAACTTTTCGCAGTTTTTCAAAGCTCTCTCTGCCCATGAATAGACTAGGTACTATTTACATATTAAAAGTCTTTTCTTGGGCAGAGAGAGAGAGAGACGTAGCAACCCAAATCAGTCTATGACCCTGACTTGAGGTCAAGTATGTGGAGATCGTCGCTAATGGAAGGTGAGAGTGACAAAGAAACATTTTTCTTTTTCCGGTCCGATATGCATTTACCGGTCGGAATCCGATATTTCCTCCGGTATAGCCGAAATGATCCTGTACGGGCCGGTATATTTTTTGAAACAACCTTGTTTTTGTACCGGTTAAGGTACTGGTATGGTAAATACTGGCCATACCGGCCGGTACGGTACGAAATAGACTCCCCTTACGTGTACAATTTAATTAATTTCAGATAAATAAAAAAAAGCTCATAGCATGTTTTTATAATGTGTGATAATAATTTTAGAAACACGTGTACAATTTAATTATAGAAAGTAGGAAATTCGTAGCGTATCTATGGTTGCACCAGTTTGGCCTGCGGTACGATATATTTCGGATACCAGTCAATACCGGTGTACCATTTTGAATTTATCGCTATTTTTTACTATTTTATACAACATACAAAGTTATAATTCTAATAATTCAATATAGAACTTTGGCAATTTTTTATATTTTTTTGATGGAGTTTTCAACATAAAAATTAATATATAAAAGTGAGAAGCCAAAAAAAAGAAAAAACACTATTAAATAATCGAACACCCATCAAACTCAATAAATATCAGTCCCACGTGGCAAAAGATTGCAACACAAATACAAAGTATTGTCTTCTGATGCTTTTTTAAAAAATCAAAATGCAAGATACTATTTACATTTTTTTTTTCGAAACTTTTCGTAGTTTTTCAAAGCGCTCTCTGCCCAAGAAAAGACTAGGTACTATTTACATCTTAAAAGTCTTTTCTTGGGCAGAGAGAGAGATTTTTTTTTTTTTCTTGAAACTTCTCGCAGCTTTTCAAAGCTCTCTCTGCCCAAGAAAAGACCAAGTGTTATTTACATCTTAAAAGTCTTTTCTTGGACAAACAGAGAGAGAGATTTTTTTTTTTTTTGGAAACTTTTCGTTGTTTTTCAAAGCTCTCTCTGCCCAAGAAAAGACTAGGTACTATTTACATCTTAAAAGTCTTTTCTTGGACAGAGAGATTTTTTTTTTGAAACTTTTCGCAATTTTTGAAAGCTCTCTCTGCCCCAGAAAAGGCTAGGTACTATTACATCTTAAAAGTCTTTTCTTGGACAAAGATAGCAGTTTTTCAAAGCTCTCTCTGCCCAAGAAAGACTAGGTACTATTTACATCTTAAAAGTCTTTCTTCAACAAAGAGAGTTCTTCTTTTTTTTTTTTTTTGAAACTTTTCGCAGTTTTTCAAAGCTCTCTCTGCCCAAGAATAGACTAGGTACTATTTACATATTAAAGTCTTTTCTTGGCCAGAGAGAGAGAGACGTAGCAACCCAAATCAGTCTATGACCCTGACTTGAGGTCAAGTATGTGGAGATCGTCGCTAATGGAAGGTGAGAGTGACAAAGAAACATTTTTCTTTTTCTGGTCCGATATGCATTTACCGGTCGGAATCCGATATTTCCTCCGGTATAGCCGAAATAATCCTGTATGGGCCGGTATTTTTTTGAATCAACCTTGTTTTTGTACCGGCTAAGGTACCGGAACGGTAAATACTGGTCATACCGGCCGATACGGTACGAAATAGACTTCCCTTACGTGTACAATTTAATTAATTTCAGATAAATAAAAAAGGCTCATAGCATGTTTTTATATTGTGTGATAATAATTTTAGAAACACGTGTACAATTTAATTATAGAAAGTAGGAAATTCGTAGCGTATTGATGGTTGCACCAGTTTGGCCTGCGGTACGATATATTTCAGATACCAGTCAAAACCGGTGTACCGTTTTGTCGCTATTTTTTACTATTTTATACAACATACAAAGTTATAATTCAAATAATTCAATATATCACTTTGGCAATTTTTTATATTTTTTTGATGGAGTTTTCAACATAAACATAAATATATAAAAGTGAGAAGCGAAAAAAAGAAAAGAAAAAACACTATTAAATAATCCAACACCCATCAAACTCAATAACTATCAGTCCCACGTGTCAAAAGATTGCGACACAAATTCAAAGTATTGTCTTCTGATGCTTTTTTAAAAAATCAAAATGCAAGATACTATTTACGTTTTTTTTTTTTTTGGAAACTTTTCAGAGTTTTTCAAAGCTCTCTCCGCCCAAGAAAAGACTAGGTACTATTTACATCTTAAAAGTCTTTTCTTGGGCAGAGAGAGAGATTTTTTTTTCTTTTTGAAACTTTTCGCAGCTTTTCAAAGCTCTCTCTGCCCTAGAAAAGACTTGGTATTATTTACATCTTAAAAGTCTTTTCTTGGACAAAGAGAGAGAGAGATTTTTTTTTTGGAAACTTTTCGCAGTTTTTCAAAGCTCTCTCTGCCCTAGAAAAGACTAGGTACTATTTACATCTTAATAGTCTTTTCTTGGGCAAAAAGAGAGAGATTTTTTTTTTTTTTGAAACTTTTCCCAGTTTTTCAAAGCTCTCTCTGCCCAACAAAAGACTAGGTACTATTTACATCTTAAAAGTCTTTTCTTGGGCAGAGATCACAGTTTTTCAAAGCTCTCTCTGCCCAAGAAAAGACTAGGTACTATTTACATCTTAAAAGTCTTTTCTTGGACAAAGAGAGTTTTTTTTTTTTTTTTTGAAACTTTTCGCAGTTTTTCAAAGCTCTCTCTGCCCAAGAAAGGACTAGGTACTATTTACTTCTTAAAAGTCTTTTCTTGGGCAGAGAGAGAGAGAGACGTAGCAGCCTAAATCAGTCTATGACCCTGACTTGAGGTCGAGAATGTAGAGATCGTCGCTAATGGAAGGTGAGAGTGACAAAGAAACATTTTTCTTTTTCCGGTCCGATATGCATTTACCGGTCGGAATCCGATATTTCCTCCGGTATAGCCGAAATGATCCTGTACGGGCCGGTATATTTTTTGAAACAACCTTGTTTTTGTACCGGTTAAGGTACTGGTATGGTAAATACTGGCCATACCGGCCGGTACGGTACGAAATAGACTCCCCTTACGTGTACAATTTAATTAATTTCAGACAAATAAAAAAAGCTCATAGCATGTTTTTATAATGTGTGATAATAATTTTAGAAACACGTGTACAATTTAATTATAGAAAGTAGGAAATTCGTAGCGTATCTATGGTTGCACCAGTTTGGCCTGCGGTACGATATATTTCGGATACCAGTCAATACCGGTGTACCGTTTTGAATTTATCGCTATTTTTTACTATTTTATACAACATACAAAGTTATAATTCTAATAATTCAATATAGAACTTTGGCAATTTTTTATATTTTTTTGATGGAGTTTTCAACATAAAAATTAATATATAAAAGTGAGAAGCCAAAAAAGAAAAAACACTATTAAATAATCGAACACCCATCAAACTCAATAAATATCAGTCCCACGTGGCAAAAGATTGCGACACAAATACAAAGTATTGTCTTCTGATGCTTTTTTAAAAAATCAAAATGCAAGATACTATTTACATTTTTTTTTTCGAAACTTTTCGCAGTTTTTCAAAGCGCTCTCTGCCCAAGAAAAGACTAGGTACTATTTACATCTTAAAAGTCTTTTCTTGGGCAGAGAGAGAGATTTTTTTTTTTTTTCTTGAAACTTCTCGCAGCTTTTCAAAGCTCTCTCTGCCCAAGAAAAGACCAAGTATTATTTACATCTTAAAAGTCTTTTCTTGGACAAACAGAGAGAGAGTTTTTTTTTTTTTTGGAAACTTTTCGCTGTTTTTCAAAGCTCTCTCTGCCCAAGAAAAGACTAGGTACTATTTACATCTTAAAAGTCTTTTCTTGGTCAGAGAGATTTTTTTTTTTTGAAACTTTTCGCAATTTTTGAAAGCTCTCTCTGCCCCAGAAAAGGCTAGGTACTATTTACATCTTAAAAGTCTTTTCTTGGACAAAGATAGCAGTTTTTCAAAGCTCTCTCTGCCCAAGAAAAGACTAGGTACTATTTACATCTTAAAAGTCTTTTCTTCAACAAAGAGAGTTCTTCTTTTTTTTTTTTGAAACTTTTCGCAGTTTTTCAAAGCTCTCTCTGCCCATGAATAGACTAGGTACTATTTACATATTAAAAGTCTTTTCTTGGGCAGAGAGAGAGAGAGACGTAGCAACCCAAATCAGTCTATGACCCTGACTTGAGGTCAAGTATGTGGAGATCGTCGCTAATGGAAGGTGAGAGTGACAAAGAAACATTTTTCTTTTTCCGGTCCGATATGCATTTACCGGTCGGAATCCGATATTTCCTCCGGTATAGCCGAAATGATCCTGTTTGGGCCGGTATTTTGTTTTTGTACCGGCTATGGTACCGGAACGGTAAATATTGGTCATACCGGCCGATACGGTACGAAATAGACTTCCCTTACGTGTACAATTTAATTAATTTCAGATAAATAAAAAAGGCTCATAGCATGTTTTTATATTGTGTGATAATAATTTTAGAAACACGTGTACAATTTAATTATAGAAAGTAGGAAATTCGTAGCGTATTGATGGTTGCACCAGTTTGGCCTGCGGTACGATATATTTCAGATACCAGTCAAAACCGGTGTACCGTTTTGTCGCTATTTTTTTCTATTTTGTACAACATACAAAGTTATAATTCAAATAATTCAATATATCACTTTGGCAATTTTTTATATTTTTTTGATGGAGTTTTCAACATAAACATAAATATATAAAAGTGAGAAGCGAAAAAAAAAAAAAAAAAAAAAAACACTATTAAATAATCCAACACCCATCAAACTCAATAACTATCAGTCCCACGTGTCAAAAGATTGCGACACAAATTCAAAGTATTGTCTTCTGATGCTTTTTTAAAAAATCAAAATGCAAGATACTATTTACGTTTTTTTTTTTTTTGGAAACTTTTCACAGTTTTTCAAAGCTCTCTCCGCCCAAGAAAAGACTAGGTACTATTTACATCTTAAAAGTCTTTTCTTGGGCAGAGAGAGAGATTTTTTTTCTTTTTGAAACTTTTCGCAGCTTTTCAAAGCTCTCTCTGCCCTAGAAAAGACTTGGTATTATTTACATCTTAAAAGTCTTTTCTTGGACAAAGAGAGAGAGAGATTTTTTTTTTTTGGAAACTTTTCGCAGTTTTTCAAAGCTCTCTCTGCCCTAGAAAAGACTAGGTACTATTTACATCTTAATAGTCTTTTCTTGGGCAAAAAGAGAGAGATTTTTTTTTCTTTGAAACTTTTCCCAGTTTTTCAAAGCTCTCTCTGCCCAAGAAAAGACTAGGTACTATTTACATCTTAAAAGTCTTTTCTTGGGCAGAGATCACAGTTTTTCAAAGCTCTCTCTGCCCAAGAAAAGACTAGGTACTATTTACATCTTAAAAGTCTTTTCTTGGACAAAGGGAGTTTTTTTTTTTTTTTTGAAACTTTTCGCAGTTTTTCAAAGCTCTCTCTGCCCAAGAAAGGACTAGGTACTATTTACTTCTTAAAAGTCTTTTCTTGGGCAGAGAGAGAGAGAGACGTAGCAGCCCAAATCAGTCTATGACCCTGACTTGAGGTCGAGAATGTAGAGATCGTCGCTAATGGAAGGTGAGAGTGACAAAGAAACATTTTTCTTTTTCCGGTCCGATATGCATTTACCGGTCGGAATCCGATATTTCCTCCGGTATAGCCGAAATGATCCTGTATGTTCCGATATATTTTCCGGTATATTTTTTGAAACAATCTTGTTTTTGTACCGGCTAAGGTACCGGAACGGTAAATACGGGCCATACCTGCCGGTACGGTACGAAATAGACTTCCGTTACGTGTACAATTTAATTAATTTCAGATAAATAAAAAAAGCTCATACCATGTTTTTATAATGTGTGATAACAATTTCAGAAACACGTGTACAATTTAATTATAGAAAGTAGGAAATTCGTAGCGTATTGATGGTTGCACCAGTTTGGCCTGCGGTACGATATATTTCGGATACCAGTCAATACCGGTGCACCGTTTTGAATTTATCGCTATTTTTTACTATTTTATGCAACATACAAAGTTATAATTCTAATAATTCAATATATAACTTTGGCAATTTTTTATATTGTTTTGATGGAGTTTTCAACATAAACATAAATATATAAAAGTGAGAAGCCAAAAAAAAGAAAAAACACTATTAAATAATCGAACACCCATCAAACTCAATGAATATCAGTCCCACGTGTCAAAAGATTGCGACACAAATTCAAAGTATTGTCTTCCGATGCTTTTTTAAAAAATCAAAATGCAAGATACTATTTACGTTTTTTTTTTTTTTGGAAACTTTTCACAGTTTTTCACAGCTCTCCCTGCCCAAGAAAAGACTAGGTACTAGTTACATCTTAAAAGTCTTTTCTTGGGCAGAGAGAGAGATTTTTTTTTCTTTTTGAAACTTTTCGCAGCTTTTCAAAGCTCTCTCTGCCCAAGAAAAGACTTGGTATTATTTACATCTTAAAAGTCTTTTCTTGGACAAAGGGAGAGAGAGATTTTTTTTTTTTTTTTGGAAACTTTTCGTAGTTTTTCACAGCTCTCTCTGCCCTACAAAAGACTAGGTACTATTTACATCATAATAGTCTTTTCTTGACCAAAAAGAGAGAGATTTTTTTTTTTTGATTCTTTTCCCAGTTTTTCAAAGTTCTCTCTGCCCAAGAAAAGACTAGCTACTATTTACATCTTAAAAGTCTTTTCTTGGACAAAGAGAGGGGTTTTTTTTTTTTTTTTGAAACTTTTCGCAGTTTCTCATAGCTCTCTCTGCCCAGGAAGAGAGTAGGTACTATTATCATCTCCAAAGTCTTTTCTTGGGCAGAGAGAGAGAGAGACGTAGCTGCCCAAATCAGTCTATGACCCTGACTTGAGGTCGAGAATGTAGAGATCGTCGCTAGTGGAAGGTGAGAGTGACAAAGAAACATTTTTCTTTTTCTGGTCCGATATGCATTTACCGGTCGGAATCCGACATTTCCTCCGGTATAGCCGAAATGATCCTGTACGGGCCGTTATATTTTTCGAAACAACCTTGTTTTTGTACCGGTTAAGGTACCGGTATGGTAAATACTGGCCATACCGGTCGGTACGGTACAAAATAGACTACCCTTACGTGTACAATTTAATTAATTTTAGATAAATAAAAAAAGCTCATAGCCTGTTTTTATAATGTGTGATAATAATTTTAGAAACACGTGTACAATTTAATTATAGAAAGTAGGAAATTTGTAGCGTATCTATGGTTGCACCAGTTTGGCCTGCGGTACGATATATTTCGGATACCAGTCAATACCGGTGTACCGTTTTGAATTTATCGCTATTTTTTACTATTTTATACAACATACAAAGTTATAATTCTAATAATTCAATATAGAACTTTGGCAATTTTTTATATTTTTTTGATGGAGTTTCAACATAAAAATTAATATATAAAAGTGAGAAGCCAAAAAAAAGAAAAAACACTATTAAATAATCCAACACCCATCAAACTCAATAAATATCAGTCCCACGTGGCAAAAGATTACGACACAAATACAAAGTATTGTCTTCTGATGCTTTTTTAAAAAATCAAAATGCAAGATACTATTTACATTTTTTTTTTCGAAACTTTTCGCAGTTTTTCAAAGCGCTCTCTGCCCAAGAAAAGACTAGGTACTATTTACATCTTAAAAGTCTTTTCTTGGGCAGAGAGAGAGATTTTTTTTTTTTCTTGAAACTTCTCGCAACTTTTCAAAGCTCTCTCTGCCCAAGAAAAGACCAAGTATTATTTACATCTTAAAAGTCTTTTCTTGGACAAAGAGAGAGAGAGATTTTTTTTTTTTTTTGGAAACTTTTCGCTGTTTTTCAAAGCTCTCTCTGCCCAAGAAAAGACTAGGTACTATTTACATCTTAAAAGTCTTTTCTTGGACAGAGAGATTTTTTTTTTGGAAACTTTTCGCAATTTTTGAAAGCTCTCTCCGCCCCAGAAAAGACTAGGTACTATTTACATCTTAAAAGTCTTTTCTTGGACAAAGATCGCAGTTTTTCAAAGCTCTCTCTGCCCAAGAAAAGACTAGGTACTATTTACATCTTAAAAGTCTTTTCTTGGACAAAGATCGCAGTTTTTCAAAGCTCTCTCTGCCCAAGAAAAGACTAGGTACTATTTACATCTTAAAAGTCTTTTCTTCAACAAAGAGAGTTCTTCTTTTTTTTTTTTTGAAACTTTTCGCAGTTTTTCAAAGCTCTCTCTGCCCAAGAATAGACTAGGTACTATTTAAATATTAAAAGTCTTTTCTTGGGCAGAGAGAGAGAGAGACGTAGCAACCCAAATCAGTCTATGACCCTGACTTGAGGTCAAGTATGTGGAGATCGTCGCTAATGGAAGGTGAGAGTGACAAAGAAACATTTTTCTTTTTCCGGTCCGATATGCATTTACCGGTCGGAATCCGATATTTCCTCCGGTATAGCCGAAATGATCCTGTATGGGCCGGTATTTTTTTGAATCAACCTTGTTTTTGTACCGGCTAAGGTACCGGAACGGTAAATACTGGTCATACCGGCCGGTACGGTACGAAATAGACTTCCCTTACGTGTACAATTTAATTAATTTCAGATAAATAAAAAAGGCTCATAGCAAGTTTTAATATTGTGTGATAATAATTTTAGAAACACGTGTACAATTTAATTATAGAAAGTAGGAAATTCGTAGCGTATTGATGGTTGCACGAGTTTGGCCTGCGGTACGATATATTTCAGATACCAGTCAATACCGGTGTACCGTTTTGTCGCTATTTTTTACTATTTTATACAACATACAAAGTTATAATTCAATATATCACTTTGGCAATTTTTTATATTTTTTTGATGGAGTTTTCAACATAAACATAAATATATAAAAGTGAGAAGCGAAAAAAAAAGAAAAAACACTATTAAATACTCCAACACCCATCAAACTCAATAACTATCAGTCCCACGTGTCAAAAGATTGCGACACAAATTCAAAGTATTGTCTTCTGATGCTTTTTTAAAAAATCAAAATGCAAGATACTATTTACGTTTTTTTTTTTTTTGGAAACTTTTCACAGTTTTTCAAAGCTCTCTCCGCCCAAGAAAAGACTAGGTACTATTTACATCTTAAAAGTCTTTTCTTGGGCAGAGGGAGAGATTTTTTTTTCTTTTTGAAACTTTTCGCAGCTTTTCAAAGCTCTCTCTGCCCAAGAAAAGACTTGGTATTATTTACATCTTAAAAGTCTTTTCTTGGACAAAGAGAGAGAGAGATTTTTTTTTTTGGAAACTTTTCGCAGTTTTTCAAAGCTCTCTCTGCCCAAGAAAAGACTAGGTACTATTTACATCTTAAAAGTCTTTTCTTGGACAGAGATAGATTTTTTTTCTTTTTTGAAACTTTTCGCAATTTTTCAAAGCTCTCTCTGCCCAAGAAAAGACTAGGTACTATGTACATCTTAAAAGTCTTTTCTTGGGCAGAGATCACAGTTTTTCAAAGCTCTCTCTGCCCAAGAAAAGACTAGGTACTATTTACATCTTAAAAGTCTTTTCTTGGACAAAGAGAGTTTTTTTTTTTTTTTTAAACTTTTCGCAGTTTTTCAAAGCTCTCTCTGCCCAAGAAAGGACTAGGTACTATTTACTTCTTAAAAGTCTTTTCTTGGGCAGAGAGAGAGAGAGACGTAGCAGCCCAAATCATTCTATGACCCTGACTTGAGGTCGAGAATGTAGAGATCGTCGCTAATGGAAGGTGAGAGTGACAAAGAAACATTTTTCTTTTTCCGGTCCGATATGCATTTACCGGTCGGAATCCGATATTTCCTCCGGTATAGCCGAAATGATCCTGTATGTTCCGATATATTTTCCGGTATATTTTTTGAAACAACCTTGTTTTTGTACCGGCTAAGGTACCGGAACGGTACGAAATAGACTTCCCTTACGTGTACAATTTAATTAATTTCAGATAAATAAAAAAAGCTCATAGCATGTTTTTATAATGTGTGATAATAATTTCAGAAACACATGTAAAATTTAATTATAGAAAGTAGGAAATTCGTAGCGTATTGATGGTTGCACCAGTTTGGCCTGCGGTACGATATATTTCGGATACCAGTCAATACCGGTGCACCGTTTTGAATTTATCGCTATTTTTTACCATTTTATGCAACATACAAAGTTATAATTCTAATAATTCAATATATAACTTTAGCAATTTTTTATATTGTTTTGATGGAGTTTTCAACATAAACATAAATATATAAAAGTGAGAAGCCAAAAAAAAGAAAAAACACTATTAAATAATCGAACACCCATCAAACTCAATGAATATCAGTCCCACGTGTCAAAAGATTGCGACACAAATTCAAAGTATTGTCTTCTGATGCTTTTTTAAAAAATCAAAATGCAAGATACTATTTACGTTTTTTTTTTTTGGAAACTTTTCACAGTTTTTCAAAGCTCTCCCTACCCAAGAAAAGACTAGGTACTATTTACATCTTAAAAGTCTTTTCTTGGGCAGAGAGAGAGATTTTTTTTTTTTGAAACTTTTCGCAGCTTTTCAAAGCTCTCACTGCCCAAGAAAAGACTTGTTATTATTTACATCTTAAAAGTCTTTTCTTGGACAAGGAGAGAGAGAGATTTTTTTTTTTTTTGGAAACTTTTCGCAGTTTTTCAAAGCTCTCTCTGCCCAAGAAAAGACTAGGTACTATTTACATCTCAAAAGCCTTTTCTTGGGCAGAGAGATGGAGATTTTTTATTTTTTGAAACTTTTCCCAATTTTTCAAAGTTCTCTCTACCCAAGAAAAGACTAGGTACTATTTACATCTTAAAAGTCTTTTCTTGGGCAGAGATCGCAGTTTTTCAAAGCTCTCTCTGCCCAAGAAAAGACTAGGTACTATTTACATCTTAAAAGTCTTTTCTTGGACAAAGAGAGAGTTTTTTTTTTTTTTTCAGACTTTTCGCAGTTTTTTCAAAGCTCTCTCTGCCCAAGAAAAGACTAGGTACTATTTACATCTTAAAAGTCTTTTCTTGGGCAGAGAGAGAGAGAGACGTAGCAGCCCAAATCAGTCTATGACCCTGACTTTAGGTCGAGAATGTAGAGATCGTCGCTAATGGAAGGTGAGAGTGACAAAGAAACATTTTTCTTTTTCCGGTCCGATATGCATTTACCGGTCGGAATCCGATATTTCCTCCGGTATAGCCGAAATGATCCTGTATGGGCCGGTATATTTTTTGAAACAACCTTGTTTTTGTACCGGCTAAGGTACCGGAACGGTAAATACTGGCCATACCGGCCGGTACGGTACGAAATAGACTTCCCTTACGTGTACAATTTAATTAATTTCAGATAAATAAAAAAAGCTCATAGCATGTTTTTATAATGTGTGATAATAATTTTAGAAACACGTGTACAATTTAATTATAGAAAGTAGGAAATTCGTAGCGTATTGATGGTTGCACCAGTTTGGCCTGCGGTACGATATATTTTGGATACCAGTCAATACCGGTGTACCGTTTTGAATTTATCGCTATTTTTTACTATTTTATACAACATACAAAGTTATAATTCTAATAATTCAATATATAACTTTGGCAATTTTTTATATTGTTTTGATGGAGTTTTCAACATAAACATAAATATATAAAAGTGAGAAGCCAAAAAAAAAGAAAAAACACTATTAAATAATCCAACACCCATCAAACTCAATAAATATCAGTCCCACGTGTCAAAAGATTGCGACACAAATTCAAAGTATTGTCTTCTGATGCTTTTTTAAAAAATCAAAATGCAAGATACTATTTACATTTTTTTTTTTTTTGGAAACTTTTCACAGTTTTTCAAAGCTCTCTCTGCCCAAGAAAAGACTAGGTACTATTTACATCTTAAAAGTCTTTTCTTGGGCAGAGAGAGAGATTTTTTTTTTTTTGAAACTTCTAGCAGCTTTTCAAAGCTCTCTCTGTCCAACTTTGATTTTTCTACAAAAAAAATAGTGATACTTTATCTGCCATGTACAATATAAAAAAATAATTAATTGAAATTTCAACCTAAAAATCAAACCCACAAAAACAATGTCAATATAAATATGGAGATTAACCCAAATACTCAAAAGAAAATCAATTCAAAACATAACAAAAGAATGAGATAGAATGAAAATCTTAGATATAAACAAATATCCACATATGTTGAATTGAAATTTTACTAATAATAACAATAAAAAAAATTCGATATAAAATTCACTAATCAAAGAAGAAAGTTGAATTAAATTACTTGCATTTTTTTCTTTTACGTTAGTCTTTGTTTTTTGCTTAGGTTATATATATCAATGTTTGAGTTTGAGTTTAAGTTAAATTTATTAAAGAGATATAGTTTCACTTCTTTTTAAGTTTGGATTAAACAAAAATAATGATAATAATGAATTTGAGTTTAAGTTGAATTTGTTAGAGGGATAGAGTTTCATTTTTTGTTAAATTTGGACTAAAAAATAATTTTATTTAAATAAAATAATAATTTTATTTAAATATTGTGCTGATATGGAAAATTGTGAGAATTTCAGAGGTTTTGATTTTATATAGATATATAGATTTATCTTACAATCACGTCACCTTTTAACATGTAAGCATAAAATTGATTTTTTTTTTTTTTTTTTTTGAAAGTTTAGAGGTGAAAATAAGTAAATTTTGATAATTAAAGGTTAAAATTAACACAATTAATATGTAAGAGTTTTTGTTTTAAAATTTCAAGAATGAAATTGATGCAATTAAATGCATAGAAACGAAATTGAAATTAATTGTTACAATTTTTTTTTTTTTTGAGAATGAAACCTAAGAATATAATTAAAATAGAATCAGCCAGCATCGGCTAAGAGTATAGAGTAAAGGTGTGGAGAAACATCCTCCATCCACACTAAATAACCACTAATTAATATATCTAGCATGTTTAGTTAGGTGAGGAGCAAGAGTATCCAAGTCAACGTACATGGGAAAAAGAGACACAATTGGATTCTGTCAAGGTTTGGCTGAGTCGAGGAAAGAGAGTCCTCATTGCCGCTGAGAGTGTTGATCAGACGATCTAAATCACCTTCAAGAATAAAGGATAAGCAGCCAATTTCTAGTGCGAAGGAGATAGCCCGCGCTATTGCCAATGCTTCAACCAAATCTGAAGAGAAGGGAAGGGGAACTCGCTCCGACAGCAATGCCAACGCCTGGCCTTGGCTATCACGTACCACCACACCCAGGCCAGCTCTGCCTATATCTTTGAAAGTCGCTCCATCGAAGTTAACCTTCAAAGAATTTGGGGGAGGAGGTGACCATCTAACTCGTGTGGGTGAATGGGTAGACATCTGTGAAGAGGCCGTGAGGTTTGCTCTGCTGAAATCCTAGAGTGCTTGCTATGCCGTTGGGGCAACCTATGATATTGGGTAATCAGAATTTTTTACTCTGATTTTATTCCTGCGGTACCAGATTGTCCATAACAGCATTGCTAACTTCTCCAGATTTTTTCCTTCCCACTGTGCATATAATATGAGGTCTGAAATGTTGGAAAAACAATGGGAACGATGAAAGTCGAACTCAGGAAGAGCTTCCCATATCCGAGCTAATTTAGTGCAGTCCCACAGCGCATGCAAGATACTTTTTGGTTCTCTGTTGCAGTGGTCACAGATATCAAATGTCAAAATCATTTGTTTCCTCAGACTCACCTTTGCTGGCATCGCGTTCCAGCAAGCTCTCCAAAGGAAGTTTTTTACTTTATTTGGAACGGAAAAACCCCAGACTAGATTCCAAACTCCATTATCTTGATTCGGACCCACTGTGGTTGGGTTATTTAAATTTTCTATGGCTAGAAACTTATAACCCGCTGCACTGTGTACTGACTCGAGGATGTATATGGCCAAACTTATAACCCGCTGCACTGTGTACTGACTCGAGGATGTACTGACTCGAGGAATACTTTGTATCAAATCAACCTCTTGTGGATTAAACAAGCCCTGTAACAAACTTGGATCCCACTATTTTGTACCCGGATCAATGAGGTCTGCCACCTTTGCTTCCTTAAAACCATCAACTATTGGAGACAAAATTCTTGGATGATCATTGTATGGTAGCCATGCATCAAGCCAAACCCCAATTGATTCTACATTGCACACTCTCCATCTAGCACCTTTCAAGAGACACATCACGACCTGTTAGTATGCTCTACCATGCATAAAAACCAACACTTAAATCAGAAGCCTCCATTATAGAGCAATTAGGAAAAAATTTTGAATTTAAAAACCTGGTAAAATATGGATTCCTTGCGGTGTAGAAGTCGCCATGCTTACTTAGCTATCAAAGCATCATTGAAAAGGGCTAGGTCCTTAAAACCCATTCCACCTTTAAATTTATCTTGGCATAAAGTTTCACATTTGACCCAATGCACTTTTCTTTGATCACCCTTCTATCCCCATAGGAAATTTCTAATCAGGCTTTCAATCTCTGTGCATAAACCCACTAGGAGCTTGAAACGGCTCATTGAAAGCTTGTACCATTGCCTTGATAAGGATTTCCCTCCCTGCTTGAGATAGTAGTTTTTCCTTCCACCTTCGATTTTTTTTTTCAAACCCGCTCCTTTATGTAGTTGAAGTTTGCCTTTTTATTTCTCTCCACAAGTAGGAATGGCAACAGGTCAGGTTTCTTTATACTCAGACCTGACTCGTGGGTCCAACCCCAAAACTCGAACCTGCCCTGTTTAATAAATGGGTTTTTTTTTAACATCCAAACCCTCCCCATCGGGCCCCACAGGCTCTGCCAGCCACTTTAGGGCCTTAATCCATGGCCACACAATCTTTAAAAATAAAAATAAAAAAGAGTTTACCTTTCAAACACAGAATCAAACAAACACAAACTCACAGATTTGAGACACAATCTTAAAAATAAATTTTTTAAAAAAAAAGTTTCCTTTCAAACACAGATTCACAGAATCGCAAACACAAACTCACAGATTTGAGAGAGGACATGAACCCAAAATAAAAATGAACCCAAAAATAAAAATTGGTGAACTCAGTCCACCTAGGCTCTATTTCCGATCTCGGACTCCTACTCGGCTTTTCTATATCTTAGACCACCAAGATCTCCGATGATCGGCGGTGGTTTTAGCCATCAATTCCACCTCTAGGCCGGAGCTCAGGCCTGACCTCAACACGACCAAGAACTCCTTCGATCATCACCAAAGGGCCTCTCTACCTGTCACGGCCTAAACCTCGCAAATCTCTCTCCAATCTAACCTCCATGCTTCTCCCTGGCAAATAGCAACCATCAAGTGATGAGAGTGAAGGTGAGGGTGGGTCGACGAGTGAATGAGAGTGAGGGTAAGGGTGACTGGGTGAGGCCGTGTGGGGTGGCTTGAGAGAAAATAAGAGGCTGAGGCGGCTTGGAGAGACTTTAGACAAATGAAAAATAGGGTTAGGGCCGGTTTTATATAA
Source organism: Castanea mollissima (assembly GCA_014183005.1). NCBI lineage: Eukaryota > Viridiplantae > Streptophyta > Magnoliopsida > Fagales > Fagaceae > Castanea > Castanea mollissima. Next base: position 43,148,476 of record JACAVU010000010.1, read on the forward strand.
GTTACATATATATAAGTTACATATATATAGGTAGGTATTTTAGTAATTTTGTTTTTTGCTTAAACGGGTCAGGTCAGGTCTGAGTTCGAGCTGGGTTTTTTCCAAAACCTACACTCGACCCGAACCCGTTTCAGGTTTTTTTTTTTTTTCTAAAACCCAAACACTGCCCTATTCGTTATCGGCCCAAGCCGGGTACCTGCGGGTAGAGCATAAATTGCCATCCCTACCCATAAGTGATGGTAAGCCCAAATACTTCTCGTATTGTCTTATTTCAAGAACCCCCAATGCTACCTTGATGCGATCTCTAAGCTTTTCAGAAGTGGATTTACTGAAGAAAATGGTAGTTTTTCTTTTATTTATTTGCTACCCCGAACATTTGCCATATGTGTCTAGGATGTCCAAGACCTTCTGGAATTCTTGAGTGGTTTCCCTGCAAAACAAAAGATTGTCATCTGCAAAAAGGAGGTGAGTCAGATGAGGACTATTTCTGGATAGAGAATAGCCTCGTATTTCACCTTGGCCAGCTACTTTGCTAATGAGACCATGCAGTTCTTCTATACACAGTAAGAAAAGGAAAAGGGAGAGTGGGTTTCCTTGGCGGATACCTCTTGAGGGGTAGATCATGCCTTTGGGTTCTCCATTGACAAGGATTGAATATAAGACAGAAGTAATACACAGCATAATCAGCTTAATCCACTGTTCGGTAAACCCCATTGTCCTCATCACTGCTTCTAAATATGGTCATTTCACCATATCGTAAGTTTTGCTCATATCGAGTTTTATTACCATAAAATCACCATTCCCAATGTGTTTTTGCATACTATAGAGAGATTCAAAGGCTACCAAAATATTATCAGAGATAAATCTACTTTTTGTAAAAGCACTTTGTTGTTCAGTGATAATTTTTGATGAAATTCTTTTCAATCTATTTGCCAAAACTTTTGAGAAAATCTTGTATAGAACATTGCAGAGACTAATGGGTCTAAATTCCAAGGCATATTCTAGGTTCTTTTTCTTGGGAATAATGGTGATAAAAGTGTGATTTAAGTGCTCAGGTAAACAAGCATTGCTGAGGAAATTAAGAACAGATTGACATACATCATCACCAACTAAATTCAAGTAATGTTGATAAAATAAATGGGACATACCAACTGGTCCAAGGGCTTTGAGAAGTGTCATCTGTTTGATTTCTTGTTGTACTTCCCATGCTTTGAACTCTGTGGACAACTGAGCATTCATCTCATTACTAGTAACTTTGTTGATGGAGTCTGTAGCTACTGCATTATGTTGTAAATTTGCCGAGGTAAACAACTCCTAAAAATAGTCAATCAGGCACTTCTCTACTTCTTCAGGATTTGATGTCCAATCACCAGATGCAGCTCAGATCTTCTGTATTAAATTTTTCCCCTTCCTTTGAGTGGCTCCGCTGTGAAAGAATTTGGAATTTTTATCACCATCTTTTGCCCATAAAAATTTTGCCCATTGAAACCACATATTATTCTCCTTATCTATGAGCTCAGTGATCTCCCTTTTCAACTCCCTTGATAATAGCTTAATTTTGTATATTTATATCATTATTAGAAAAGCATATCATACTTATTTTAAGTTAATTCATGCATTTTATAGTTGATTTTGGAATAATGCTAAATAATCAATTTTGTGCTTAATTGAATTTTAATGCGTAAATTTGTCTTTTATAGGATAATGGAATTAAATAAATGGATTTGTGCAAAGAAAAAAACTAATGGATTTTAATTTTACAAGGGCCATGATGAAGTCAAAGAAGGCCAACCCAATTAAATTCAAGTCCAATTGGAGCAAGGAACCAAAGGAAATTTGCACCTAATTCAAGTCCAATTCGGATTAGGATTCCAGCTTGCACACCAATTAGTATTTGGAGCATAACTTTCAGCTCAGATGTTCAATCGAGATTATTTAAGTTGTCCTGGAAAGCTAACTTAAAGGGCTAAAACTTTTCTGTTTACCAAAAGTCTGAATTCTGAAGTTAAATGGGCCAAAAACATCGGTTAAGTGAAGCCTAAAAACCTGAGATTTTCTCCAAACGGGAATTTAACTTGTAATAGGATTTCTTGACCTATTTAAAGGCTCTTTAGGGCAAAATTCAGAGGGGAGCTTCTGTAGAACAGAATTTAGGTTTTCTTAAAGTTTCTTTACAGTTTTTAGAATTCTATTTGTGTTATGGCTTGCTAGAAGCTAGCTGAGGCAAGGGGTGCAACCTAACCATTTTATTGGTATGTTCTTAACAATTATTTATTGGTTTAATGCTATTTTTTTTATTGTTTTACTCATCTAGAAAAGTGTTTAATTCTGTATAATCCTTTGATTTATCGTAGACTCCAGGGACTTTAAATGCTTAGTATTCCCTGCGAACTAATTCACTAGTTTTGTTTTGCCTAAAATCAATCAATTGCATGAAACTACCTTAGACAATTAAATTTTTGAGTTTTTATTGTTAAATCATCCAACTATGATCATCATTTGTATGAATTTTAGTTGAATTATAAAATAAATATTGTTAAGACTACCAAGAGATGTGTTGTGTGTGGATCCCTAAACTTTAGCGCTTTAATATATTGTTATTTTCTCTCAATTTAAATTACCTTTACTAAACTATCAAAAATTTCTTCAGTTAAACTTTATTATTTTAGTTTTATTCTCTTGTGGTTTGTTAATCAATTCTTTTTTCCCTGTGGAATCGACCTCAAACTTTCCAGTTATTACTTTGTGACAATCCTACACTTGGGAACATTATTTAAGTCACAGCATCCCTCACCCGATGGTTCGAGCCACTTCTCATTGCTTCCTTCTCGGCATCCGCTAGGAATCTTCTTTTTTTTGCAAACTCCTTTCTAACATTTCCAAAATGATCCCGATTCCACCTCTTCAATTCCTTACCACACTTCTCTACTTTCCTCATCACTTTAGTCGAAGGGTCAACCATGTCATTGGAGGACCATACAGCTTTAACCACCCTTGAACAGCCCAGATCAGAGAGCCACATTATCTTAAAGTGAAATGGCTTAGTTGAAACTACAACATCCAGTCCATCAGGTACAATCCAAAGGGGGCAGTGGTCTAAGGAGTCGGATGAAAGATGGTGGATTTTTGTTCCTAGAAATTTCAATAACCAATCATTGGTAGCTAATCCACAATCCAATCTTTCCCATATTGAATGTCCATCTGCGAAATGCTTTTGCCATGTATAAGGAGAGCCCTTAAACCCAAATCAATAAAGCCACACTTGTCTATAGCTTCTCTGAATATGTGCATCTAGTTTTGACTTTTATTACTATCCCTTAACTTTTCGTAGCTTTGAAAAATTTCATTAAAATCTCCTACACAGAGCCATGGGAGACTGAATTTGTTGTTCAATGATGAAGCATGTTCCAGGATTCAAAACGCTTGTGAGTGACTGGATCACCATAGAATCTAGTGAATCTCCATGAATCTTACTTCCCCTTGTTAATGATGGCATCTATATGGTTCATTGAGAAAATATCAATGCTCAAATCAATGGAGTTTTGCCAGTACAATGCCAATCCACCTCCTCTATTATTTCTTTCCACAAAAACAAATTTTCAAAATCAATCTGTCGTTGAATGTCTTTTAGCCTTGCTTCATCTACCTATGTTTCAACTATAAACACGGCGGAGAGATCTTTTGCCTGAATCACTACTTCAAGCTCTTTTCTTGTACGTAGGTTCCCAAGTTCACGACAATTCCATACTATGAAACTCATTTGGATTGGCGAGGCTGCTTAACAGCCTCCACCATTGAATTGTCTTGTTCTTCAACCTTCGAAACCTGAACTTTCTTATTTGGTAACTCGGGTTGGGTTGTACTACCATGGCTTCTAGTTCTTTTAGTCAACACAGTAACCTACATTAGAGAATCATTAGAGAAGGTGTCACGTGCAATTTTTTTCCACTTGCAAAGAGTAGTGGAATCCATGGGAAGCTCCTCACATGGACATTCCTTATGTGGATTTTCGAGATTACCATTATCTTCTCCTATAAAATTAATACATATCACTTGATTCTCGGGCTTGGGATTTTTATCGTTATCAAATTTTTGGATTTCTGAATCTATCACTTCCAATTGAAATTCAAAGTTTGTGGATTGATTAGGAATAAGAGATAAATCTAGAACAAGATCAACCAAATCAAAATTTGAATTTACCCCCGTAAGTGCACCACACCGGAAATCCTCCACCAAATCCGAAGATACCAAATTTGAAACCTGATGATTTTCCACATCTGTTACTCCACTATGGGATTGATCGGAAAGTTCAACTGAACTTGGTTGCTCACCGGATGTTTCATGAACGTAACCAACTATATCCTTCACCGAAGTAGACTTCCCTGACTGAGTACGACCAAAAGCACCCCCCATCCCTGAAACCTTCGTAAAACGAGTTTTTCCCAATATTGTGGGGAGGAGCTCGAAACCAAGCGCCATATTCCTGTTGATCCAGGGTGAGGGTACCCTTACTAGCAAGCCATTTTTCACACTCTTTGTCCGTATGAGAGACCTTACCACACCAGTAGCAAAAATTCGAGAGCTTTTCATACTTAAAAGAAACCCAAACTTCATCTTTGTCATTGAGTGCAACTCTGCGGCCCCTGCATAGAGGTTTTAGAGACATGGACTTCGAATCTTATCCGCAACAAATCACCCCCAATTAATTCATTCAAGTTCTTCGCAGATGAGATGGTACCTATTTTTCCCCCTAGGTTCCATGGCCGTCTCAAAATCTAGCATGCTAACTAGTAACTCGTGCATCTAAACCCAAAATTTCATAGTCGTAAACCTTAGGTTTTTTGTCAAGATGGGAAAAATCATATCGCTGGAACAAGACCAAATGCTTGTCGAAAGAGCACGACTCTGTTGCTAAGACTCGTTCAGCATCTGCTTCTAGTTCGAAAACAAATAAAAGAACATGATCGCCTGCCTCCCTTGTCTTAAAATCCGTCTGAGCACTTCAAAGTGGTTTAAAAGTTCTGCCCACTGCTTCCATATTAAGGGCTCTCCTTGTCATGAATCTTGCTACTAAAACATGCTCGTTGCTAGAAGAGAGGTGTGATTTTTTTAGTATAACTCTTTTCCCCTTCTCGCCTTTTAGAGAGAGTCTTTTCCGTCTCTAAGAACCTCGTCCATATTCAATAGAGGAGGATGATCACAGAGCGCAAATGTTTCAAAATATTAGCAAGAAAAAGAGAAAAACAGTGGAGATGATAACCAAGTCTCATGTTTCCCCACCCCGAAAGAAAAAATCCAAAAACAAGCCCTATTAATAACGTGTTATTAGAGGGAAAAGATATCATCCCACGGAAAAATAACAACATTCTACACTCTTGTCACTCAGCAAGAGGGACTCGAGAGAGAAAAACTATGTTACCAATTTTGTTTGCTAAGTAAACAATGAAAGAATAAACAATAATGAGATTATGGTTATATTCTATCCAGATATATTATTTGATCTTTTGCATAGAGTAGAAAAGATTTGTCCTAAATCATTTAACAGATTTTATTATTCTAACCAATAATGTGAAGTCAATTTTTTAAACTTCAGATAATGAGACTTTAACGATCATTTAACTAGATTCAGTAATAAATACTTTTTTGGGGTCTTGTTAATTTGCAATAATTTTTTAAAATGAAATATATTTTTATAATTTATTTATTGTTTTATTTAAGTAAGATTGAGGGGTCATATTAAATATGGGTGGGAATTGAATGTCATTTTGAAAATAGTAGAGGTATCTAGATCAGTTTGTTATTTCTATTAAAAGTTGAAACATCCGAGTAAAGATAATTCTATCTTGTATATACTTAGATTAGGTTAGAGTAGAATTTCTATCTTGTATTTAAAATAAAATAAAAAGTTTACCTTATAATAATTTTTCAGCTTTCAGATTTCCTTGAAAGTTTTTAAGGTAGTATGCTAAGCACTATACTGAACAGTCTCAAACGGGAGTCAATCTCGTACGGAGGCTGTACCAATTGGCCAGTGAACAATATATTTCGGTACTGGGTACCATTTCCGGTTTACACTATTTTTTATATTTATAAAGATATATATATAATAAAAATAAAGTTTACCATAAAACACTACCTCAATTCAAAAAAATTATTCATGGTTTTAAACTTTAGCATCAACTAAAAGAAAAGAAAAAAAAAAAAAAAAAAAAAAAAAAAAACACACAATCTAAAAATAGAAAGCTTAAGTTTATTGCTACTATGAAAACAAAGAATACAAATAAATTAGTACAAATAAGTTATCATTCTGCTCTTATAAAAATTCGAAAATACAAACTAAAAATAGAAAATAAAAAATAATGGGTTTTTTTGTACCGGACGGTACGTCCGATATTGGCCGAACCGCCCGAAATCGGCCACTATTAAACCATATAAAACGTTAGAGTTCGGTACTATTGCACATACCAATCAGTAATACCGACTATACGGTAACCTTTTTCCCCTAGACTCCCAAGACATTGTACATGGAAAAACGTCAATTCGGTTACAAAACTTTTGGCCATCACCAATCCAACTAGAATACTAAATATGACAGCATCAAGGAGGAGAGGACCTGCAGGGCAATATAATACAGTAAATACTAAATATAATATACTCACCAACCGCAGGTGAATTGCTTGTGATGATTGATGGGGAACACATTCGCTCGCTCCTTATGGTAGCCTTTAATGCACAAACAAGCATAACTTCTGGGTTATTAACACAAATTTGTTAGTCCGCGCATTCTTGTCCTCTTCACATTCGTCAATGTCTGTAGTGTAAAGCTCATATTTTAAGTAATAAAATAGTAGGTCCCAAAAAAAGTACAAGTATATATAATCAAAAGCATTGACATACTTTGAAACGAAATGATATGCATTGCCTTGCTGCAATAATACTAGGACGAAGTATATCAAGGTTTTTTTTTTTTTTTTTTTTGGAGTAAAGACGATAGAAACTTTTATTAACATCAATAGAAGCACACGTAAGGCTAGTTTTTAATAAACTAGCACTGGAGGGGCAGCACCAACGAATCTGTGGTGTCGCAAGAGAAAACAAGACAAGTCAGCCAGAGTATGAAAACAGCATAATAAAGAAAAAGCAACCCATCCAGGTCCCATATCCTATACTCGAGCTGACAAGTGGATGCTATTCATCCACCAGCCCCCATAAAACAACAAAGTTGTGATGAGATGGGAATAACATTAATACTGTAATGAAACAAATTCAAACTCTCAAACCCGACGGGGAGAGATGGGCTTGAAAAGGCCTTTCTTTACATGAATTTGTAGAGTGTGGGGTTTGTAATCTAGATTTCAAGGATGGCTTGGACAATACAAAAAGAACGGCTTTGGGCCAATGGAACAAACAAAGAATCGTTGGCAAAGAATAAGACTGAGAATTCCTCCTCGGACAGTTTCCGAGGATAGTTTATAATAGTATTTCTCACGTTTGGATACAAATATGGACTATCTTCTACTATTGAATCTCTCTTTACTCCAATCATTCCTCCTTCTTCGTATGCCACCACTTCTATTTATCATCTTCCATTTTATGGTTGCAATCCTGATTTTGGATACTTGTCCCATCCATTCTTCCCTAAAGCCCGCTGGGATTAGGGACCAAGTTTCAAGCTCTATGCTCAGGTCCCATCCATTCTTCCCTAAAAAACCCGCTGGGATTAGGGACCAAGTTCAAGCTCTATACCAGGTCCCTCCTTCCGTCTATACAGTCAGCGTATCAATCACAGAACTTTTAATGTATGGGTGGTGGTAGCAGCTTTACTTTTAGACAGTCCACCGCTCTTTCTATTGTCCTCCACATATACTGTGTATTCCCATAATGTAGGACTCTTTATAAACTAACTCGGGGACACTAAACCTCTCTTCCTATGTCCTCGGCTTAACATCCGAGACAATCTACTCCTCGGACGTATTGGACATTGGAATAATCCACGTCATTTTGTGTTTCGGATTGGGTTGCTAGCCAAAAGACTTCGTTGGGCCATCCTTCATATTTACTGGGCCCAATACCCTACATTACTTTCATGTAAATTATTGTTATTATTATTATTATTATTATTAATTGTCTCTTTAAGTTATTAAAAATTATGAGTTTTGATAGGCCAAAAATGGTAACCCCTTGTGATGAATTAAGTTGATTAATTAGCCAAGTTTATTAATTAACCAAATGAACATGCAAAGCGTGGTTAGCACAACAAATCACCAACAAACTAAAGTATGCAGAGGAAAATAAATTGACACAGTGATTTGTTTACGAATGGGGAAAACCTACATGGCAAAAACCTCACCGAGTGATTTTAAGGTCACCACTCCCGAAACTTCCATTATTATCACAACAAGCGGTTACAAGTAAGGAATCTCAAGTATCTTACCAACCTACAGTTAAACCCTTACCCCAATACCCAATTGGACTTGTTCTGTAGTGACAATTTCTCCTTTTAATGCACGGCTCCCAGTATGTGACTAAACAATTGTGCGGATCTCGTATGCGACTTCAATCACCAACTAGAGAAGATTCTTGCTGCAAAGTTTTTCAATTCATCCACATGATGACGATCAAGAAGTGCTTGGTTACAAAATTCTATGGTGTAATACACAGCAACTTCTTCACAAGAGACTGAACTAGGGGCAAGAACGTCGTATTGAGTCACAATTTGCGGAATAAGGAATTTTCAATGCTTGTGCAACTTGCCTCACTTTGACGGCCCTTAGAATAATCGTTTTATATGTCTAGGGTTAGAAGAAAAAGAAGGCTCAAAGACACATCCACGGATTGGAATTAAAAACGAAACTCAAATATTTTTTTTTAAACCTTAACAGATAGAGGTATCGAGATGTCGTGGTCGAGTAGTGTCGAGCCACGGGGCGGAATAGCTCTTTAAACCTCGACACATACTAGCTGTCGAGTTTTAATGAATTTGCACTAATCAGCTTGTTTCTTGGACCAAAATTGATGACTTCAACACTGATCTTGAAACATAGTTTCTTGAAGTATAAAACTCATCATAATTCTACCCAATTACAAGTAAAGTGCGTTTTGTCAAAGGATTAGTCAATTACATAAATGAATGACATATGTTCTAAGCAAGTGAAACGCATATGTCCTAAGAATCTTCCCCTTTGGCAATCCGTGACAAAACCACAACCAACAAATGAACATATGAGAGAAATCATAAATCACTTAACTCATATTCACTAGTTGAATACAGTAAAATCTATCCTAACACAAACTCTTGAAAAACTTGTAAGAAGAGAGTTTATGACAAAGGGACTTTGACAACCTATATTTGAAACACTTTAAACAAAACTCATGTATCTTAGAAAGAGAAATAAAGAATCATGTGTATAAAGAGAGAAAAGAAACAACACATGTAGAGAAAGGTGAAAGAAACATACATCATCACATATATAATAAAGATAAGCAGCATAATGTATGTAATAATGGTCATAAGACCTAGGTACAAGAAGAAAATGTATCTAAAGTGAAGAAAATAAAAAGATACAAGTAATTCTCACTACATCCCTCAACACTTAACACTAACACTCTCCCTATCAAAAATGTCCCTATCAAAAATGTCCCTATACAAGCTCTCCCCCTAAGTATGACTACTCTCATAACCCAAAACTACTCCCCCTTTTTGTCACGAGTGACAAAGGGTAGAGTATCAAGTAGACATCTCATCGGTAGAGCTAGCATCTCCAACATCATCATCTGAAGCATCATCGTCATCACCATCGTCATCCCCAGACACGAAAGCCACAAGAGGTGGTGGAGGAGAAACCTCAGGAGCAAAACCACTCATAGTTGCCTGTCGCCTGGCAATGCGACTAACACGAACATTCACCTGATACAACTCTGTAGAGAGTGCATCCAGGCGAGCATCCATGCGCTGAAGCTGCGCCGTGATGTCTCCTAGCAACACATTACTTGAAGAGGAAGAAGAAGCGGATAAGACACGAGCAGATCTGGATGGAGTGAAACGGGAGGAAGGAGCTGCTGAACCTATCTGTCGTGACCTAAGCTGTGCCTCACTACATTTTACGATAGCGGTGTCTATGGCAACCATGACATGAAAAGGGTCGGAGACAGGAAAAGAAATGGAAAAATGGCATAAAATCCTCGTGATAGCAGAAAGAAAGATGAGCTTATCACGGGTAGTCGTATCCCTATACACATCTATGATAGAAATGATGAAATCTGAAGGAAAGTCAACGGTAAGATCCTCAAGAAGAGACAAGAGAAAACAAGCACGAGGCTCCGTGATAGAGTTGTAGTGAGAAAGAGGATGCAAGATAAAAGTCACCACCATATTTAAGAAATGAGGACCTTTAGCAAAAGGTCGACATGACGTAAACTGGTGCTCACCCCAATCAGAAGAGCGCTCATAAAAAGCAGAGATCATCTCGTCTTTAGACACAGTCCGTAGACGCTCACAATCGGGGTAGTCAGGATGCGCAACCCACGGAACATGGAGCACATCGAAGACCAACTCCGATGTGACAACTATGCACGTACCTCGAACGCGAGTGAGAAAGAGAGGTACTAAAGAATCGAATCCATGCATGTTGGAGTAAAGCTCCTGGATCAGCACGGAGGGACAAGTGACCGGGATGTCACACAGTGACTCCCATTCCCATTTGTGAAAGACATCGGGAAAGTCAGTGTCAGCGAAGTCCGCCAGAACAACTTGGCGTTCCGAATGAACGTCTTGTTTAGAAAAGTTCTCCAAGAAGTCTTGATGGGCTTTCTCATCACGGAACTGAACAGAAAGAGGAGCAGAATCAGAAGATGAAGAGGCCCTAGAACGAAGAGGGTTCTGGGTCAGAATAGACTTACGTTTTGGTGCCATAGACACTACTAACGCAAACAGAATGAGAGGGGGTGGGGAGAAAGAAACACTCAGAAAAGTTTCAAAACAATTCAAATATAACAAGTATATTGAAAATAGAGAATATATGCATGGGGAATGCATGAACATGTGACATGCAATATGAAAAACATCATGGGCTCAGCCCAATCCAATCCTACTAGCACACAAACAGTTTGCACACATCTAAATGCATGAGAAGACTATTAGAATGCTAATGTGATGCAATGCATGGAGTTTTTAGATCAAATCTACAAAACTCATCCCAAAAATTTCAACAATAACTCATCAATTTGAAAAACCCCAAAATTTTTCAAAACCCTAAAACCTAGGCTTCAAAAGATGAAATGCATGTTAATGAGAAAGATTAGATACTTACCAAGTGAAGAAAAACTTAAATAAGCAAGAGGAAACCTTGGGTAGAGGTTTGGAGTGAGAGAAAGAGGTTTGGGAGAAGAAAATACAAAGCTATCGAGAGAGCGATCAAGCGAAATGAGAACCGGATCGCATAGAATCTATATATAGATCCTCAGTAAATCTCGACAAATACAGGTGTCGAGAGGTGTCGAGACATCTGTTGAGGGAGGTGTCAAGAAAAACAACGTCGATAGATAAAGCTATCGAGAAGGTGTCGAGGAACAGAAGCTCGATCGATCCACTAGGTGTCGAGAAGCTATCGAGAGGACAGGACATGAGGTTTCTCGATCGATCCAGAAGGTGTCGAGAAGCTATCAAGATTGCGATAAGAAAAAGCTGAGAAGCTCGATAGACAGCCAGGTGTCGAGGAGGTATTGAAGAGGTGTCGAGCTAGCTTTTTAAAACAGTTTTTCGAGAAGGGAAAAAACACAAACATGAATGCAATCACGCATGCAACTCAAGCAAAGATCCAAACACATATTAGACTCTCAAAATCATCTCTCAATAACAATTTTTTGCACATGGATCCCAAAACACACACTCACACACTAGACAAGTCTAACCAATTTTATATTTCAAAAACAAATCAAGACAATTTAGTGGGTATACATCAACACATGTAAACTTTGTGATGGCCAAATCACATTGTACCTACACATGTATCAAGAGTAGCAAAGAATATTGCGTGTTGTGTGTGAGAACATCGTAAGATTGCATAAGTGTCTCTAAGTTATGATGATTTGAGATATAAGAAAATCACTTTAACTCACACACAATCATAACTGTTTGATGGGGACTATCACCTTTGAGGGACATCCTATAACTCCCACATCTCCAAGAAAACATGCTTGCAATCATATTTAAAGCATTGTTGATCTTTTTGCTTTTATTTTCTTTGCATATTTTTTTTTTATTAAGCAAACCATGCATGGGTATATAAAAGAGAGAAAAGAAATACCCAATTATGTTAAGCTTTTTGACATTGCACTTTTGCTATGCCGAAGCATACAGATGTCATATCATGATTGGCGGGCAACAGTGGTAAGATGGTTATTTATGCCTTTCTCTTAGGATTTTCTAGTCCTACCCATCAAAAAGAGTGATACGAGTGTTAAGTATAAGAGATCACTTAACCTTACTCATCACAAATAAAGAGGCACAAAGCTCACTTGCTTAGTTATGCATAGAGAATGCTCATCTAAACTACAAGAGATACAAAGTTTAGAAAAACTCTGTTTCAATGGCTATTTTAAGGTTCACAAGAACCGATGTACACAAACACACTGTTTTTGTATTTTTCAATTTTTTTTTATCTGAAAAACAAAATAAAACAAAACTGAAAACACACAAACAAAAACATGTTAAACAAAGTAAAACAAAGCATAAAACTAGACTGACTTAAAACATTAAAGCAAAACACACAAGTAATGCAAAAACAAAAACAAAAAGGGGAGAGAGAGAAGAAGTGAATAAATCACTTGGAACCATTTTCCTTCCACATCTTGGAAGAACCTTTCCTTTTTGCAAACTCTTGAACCGGTGATGAGGGGGAAGGATTGAAACCATTCAAGTTCGAAAGGAACATGAAGGCTTTGATAAGATCTCCAAGAGGAGCAAAAGAGGTTTAAAGCTGATTCTAGTTCCCAGATGCTATCATGCCATTGCTCTGTTGAATGGCTAACCACTTATAGCAATTTGGTCGAGTATGACCGGCAATACCACAATGATGACAGAGATATTGCTTCTTCTGTTTAGGCTTTTGAGAGTTAGCCTTCTTAGTCCTAGGGTTTTTAGGCTCCTTCTTCTCACGCTTAGGGGGTGCTTCTAAGATGGACTTACCCTTGTCTAGGTTCTCACTTGCTAATTCAGTTTTATCATCATTGTTCTTAATTTTAATATTATTAGTAGAGGAAACAAAAATAGTAGTACTAGCAGAAGCAATATTAGAGGAAGAAAATTCATACCCCAATCCTGTTCGATCAGAAGCAGATTTCTGAATGCTAAGCATCTCATCCAGCTTCGCACTTGATGTCCTCTCCAATTGAGCTCTATCTTGAAACAATTCCGCTTCAAGCTTCTTGGTCTTCTCAGCCAAGAAATTGTTCTTGAATCTTAGTGCACCAATAGTCTGATTGGCTTCATTAAACTTAGTGGAAAGCTCTTCACGGTCAAGTTCCACATCACTGAGCTTCTTGGTGGCTAGCCTATAGAGTTTCTCATGCTTCTTAGAAAGCTTGTACAGTTTCTCATAGGCTGTATGAATATCATCTTGATCATCCATCTTTTCAAACTTGGATTCCACCAATTCCTCTTCTTCATCCACATCTTCAACAATCCCTTTAGTAGGATTGACAATGGCAATGAAGGCATTCAAAATTTCGTCCTCCTCATTGTCGAAATCATCATTAGGCTCAATGTCACTCAAAGTAGCAGCAAGTGCCTTGCTCTTCCTAATGCTCTTGAGATATGTGGGACATTCCTGTTTCATGTGGCCGAAACCTTGACACCCGAAACACTTAGGTCCTGCTGGAACAGTGTACTGACCACCATCCCTAGCATCCTTCTTCCCTTTATCTTGGCTCTTGAACTGAAAAGAACTAGATTGCCTACGGTCCTTGTCGAAGCCTTTTCCATTTGCATTTTTCATGAATTTCTTGAATTACCTGGTGATGTAGGACTTCATCTTAGATTCTTCATCGTTTAATGGCTCATCTATCTCACTGCTCTTGGCTTCAATGTCATGCTCTTACCTTTACTCGACTTGCCAATTCTTGTCAACCCTAGCTCATAGGTTTGCAAATTACCAACCAGTTCAGTCAGAGGAATCTTGTCAATATCCTTTGATTCTTTTATCGCTGTGATCTTGGCATGGAATCTCTCGGGTAGAGATCTGAGCACTTTTCTCATAATCTTGGGTTTAGGAATGGTTTCCCCAAGATTGAAGGCTGAGTTCACTATATCCTTGAGCTTGGCATAGAACTCATCAAACGACTTATCCTCCTTCATCTTAATTTCTTCGAAGCTAGTAGTGAGCCTCTATAGTTTCGAATCTTTAACAGCCTTTGTTCCCTCATAGGTTGTCTAAAGGATGATCCATGCTTCCTTAGCAGTTTTAGTAGAGGATATCTTCTTGAACTCCTTATTTGTGACCGCACTAAATAAGGCATTCAATGCTCTGCTGTTGAAGTTTGCCGCCTTGAATTTAGCTTCATCCCAGTCAATTGGTGCTTCTTTAGGCTTGGTCCAGTCTATCTCCACAGCTTGCCACACCTTCTCATCTAGTGACTGCAAGAAGGCTTTCATGCGTACTTTCCAGTATGCATAGTTAGTACCATCAAACAATGGAGGTTTAATAAGAGACTGACCTCTATCCATGACAAGCAGGGGCCAATGGATCACACACAAAGATTAACCCTAATCAGAGTGTGCCTACTCTGATACCACTTGATAAACCAAAAACGTATTGACCCCTTGTGATGAATTAAGTTGATTAATTAGCCAAGTTTATTAATTAACCAAATTAACATGCAAAGCGTGGTAGCACAAACAAATTACCAATAAACTAAAGTATCCAAGGAAAAATAAATTGACACAGTGATTTGTTTACGAATGGGAAAAACCTACATGGCAAAAATCTCACCAGGTGATTTTAAGGTCACCACTCCCAAAACTCCACTATTATCACAACAAGTGGTTACAAGTAAAGAAATCCTAAGTACCTTACCAACCTATAGTTGAACCCTTACCCCAATACCCAATTGGACTTGTTCTATAGTGACAATTTCTCCTTTCAATGCACGGCTTCCAAGTACGTGACTAACCAATTGCGCGGATCCTAGTACGCGACTTCAATCACCAACTAGAGAAGATTGTTGGCTGCAAAGTTCTTCAATTCATCCACATGATGGCGATCAAAAAGATACTTGGTTACAAAATCCTATGGTGCAAATACAAAGCAACTTCTTCACAAGAGAGATGAACTAGGGCAAGAACTTCATCTCGAGTCACAATTTGCATGAACAAGGATTTTTCAATGCTTGTGCAACTTGCCTCACTTTGACGGCCCTTAGAATAATCCTTTTATATGTCTAGGGTTAGAAGAAAAGAAAGCTCAAAGACACATCCATAGATTGGAATTAAAACAGAACTCAGAATCTGTTTTTCTTAAACTTCAACAGATAGAGGTATCGAGATGCTGTCGAGCAGCTGTCAAGCCACGGGGCTGGAACAGCTCTTTAAACCTTGACACATACTAGCTGTTGAGCTTTAATGAATTTGCACTAATCAGCTTGTTTCTTGGACAGACTTGATGACTTCAACACTTGATCTCGAAATACAGTTTCTTGAAGTATAAAACTCATCCTAATTCTACCCAATTACAAGTAAAATGTGTTTTGTCAAAGGATTAGCCAATTACATAAATGAATGACATATGTACTAAACAAGTGAAACACATATGTCCTAACAAATTTAATCATTTAACTATAGTCTACTTGTCATCTCACATGTGGACTTAAATTTTTTTTTTTTTTAAGTGAGGCTCGACACATGAGATTTTATCATCTTAAAAGGGAGATAGAATAAAGTTAGGAATCGAATTCAAAGATTTCTTGCTTAATGACCATATTAAATTATCAATTATATAAAAATCACAACCTATCAAGTCAAATTATTGTGAATATATATAATTTTTCTTATGAATCACTAACATAAGCCACATAATATTTTAAAAATTGGTCCAAAAAAATTTATTATTCTTGAAAAAAATTCTTGTAAATAAGTAAATTGAATACCTTGGCAACTGTCATTGAGGTATGGGTCCCCACGGTAGCCCTTCTTGCAATTACAACGGTACCCAGACCCGTTGTTAGGATCAGAATATGTGGTATTCCCTCCATTGGCACATATATAATTCGCTTTGTAAGGAGCAACTTTCACGTCTCGTTACCAACTACCCAATCAAGAACCATGGAAGGGTACAGTGTCATTGCTTTGTAGACTAATAAGATAATCTAAGGAGAATTGGAACTTGTCTTTTCGGATAATAAAGGCAAAGCTGCATGGATTGAAATCCCAAACTTTTTGTGTTTATTGAAGCTATTTGCTGCCAAGGTAATATTTTGCATTCCTTTTGAAATATCAATCTAGCAACACCCAATCCTAGAGCAAGACCCATTCGGTGAAAATGGGAAATTAGCTATTACTTTCCAACTATATAGTTAGTAGGCCCGGTTCCCAAACTATATTATTTAGTAACATCTCAAGTCTCAAGGCTCAATTTTGGGCCTATAAATCGAGTCTTTGAGGCTCGGTTTTTCAGTTTGATGTAGCATTTTTTCCACGTGACATCCACCTGGAAATCGAGTCTTTAAGACTTGAGTTTTATATCGAGCATTAGAGACTCGATTCTGTGCTCTGAGATGCCACGTAGACGCCACTTCGATCTTGAGCCTTAGAGACTCGGTTTGCTAAAGTGAAACCGAGTCTCAAAAACTCGATTTTTAAATGTGGTCAATTGGTCCACGTGGCCTGGTCATGACTGAGTCTCTCATGTCTAGGCAGGTCTCTCGTCCCATCTTCTTTTGTTTTGTCTGGGCAAGTCTCTCAAGATTCAGCAGAAAAGCAAACCATTTCACTTGTTTTGTTTTGTCTGGACAGGTCTCTCAATATTTAGCAGAAAAGCAAACCATTTCACTGTAGGCAAAACAAAACCATATTCAATGAATGTCTGGGTCTCTCATTCAGCAGACCCTTTCTCAACTCTCATACACATTCAGCAGCAGACATTGCTCCTCTCTCAACTCTCATACACATTTAGCAGCAAAACATTGCTCCTCTCTTACTCTCATACAAGCCCAACATTCATTGTAGTCTCCCTCTCTCACTCCCCCTCTCACTCTCATACAATCCCAGCAGCATATTTGCACATCACATGTTAGGTAAGGGTCTCCTCACTCTCTAGTTGGTTGTTTAGTGTATATAAGTGTTTTAGAAAGTGTTGCTTGCATTGAATTTGTCATGACATTTCCTGATTATTTGTTTGTATTAACCGCTTTATATATAAATATATATATATATATATATATATATATATATATATATTAGAAAGTGAGGAGAAAGATATATATATATATATATATATATATATATATATATATATTTTATTATTCATGATCCAGGAAGTCTTTTTGCTAGCTTTCGGTGAAGTTATCTGCTTCCTTTTCTTCATAATTGTATTAAATTTGAGTTTGTATATCACATCTGATATATTTGACTGTATATTAATGCCTTGGTTTTGAAATTAGATGATATGTCTAATTTTGATTGCTCATGATCATATTCACATTAGTGTTTTTTTTTTTTTTTTTGGTCTGATGAACCATGCTCTATGTTATTTCATTAATAGTAGTGTAATAGGGTATGCCATGAATTTTCTTGCACTGGAATGATGATATTACATAATTGCACTCATTCATTTGCACATCCTCATGACTTTTGTTGTTTGGTTTGATATTTTTATTTATATTTTTGTTAGAATTGAGTTGAAATTTTGTAATGGGGGTGAGTTTTGTCTTTAGTTTTTTTATTTGTTTGAGTACGAAATGATAATGATTAAGTGTGTTTGTATGTGATGTGGAGTGAGTATATGCAATTGTGGGGTGAGAAGTTGTAATTTTTGTACTTTGAGTAGATAAAAAAGGTTTTTGTAATTGATGTTAAATGAAAGAGATAAAATATGTCACTAACACATTATACTTTACTCTCTAATAGATTCACAATCTCTAAAGAATATTTATATAAATGTATACTACGGTGGACCCCTTGACAATCCTAGAGAGATTGACGGATTCCCATTTAGAGGGCTGGGTATCGAATGCTACTACATGATGATACATCGTAAGTTGAAGACGTTGAATGATTTGAAGAGGAAAATAATTGATGAATTGAATTTGAACCCTGCTTGGTATGACATCAAGATTATTTATCATTACCCACAAGAAGTCCTTCATGAACAGATAAACTACAGGTATATGGCGATCAAAGAAGACAAACATGTAAAGATGATGTTTAATAGGATCCAGAAAATGCCCCAAGTAAATGCTGCTAAGTTGTACGTAAATTCGGAGCTGCTTGCACTAATACATACTGAGGTGGTGCAACAAACAACTACGTCTTTACAATTTACAACCCTAGATGATGGATGCACTACAATGGGAGGGTATACAGAACCAGGTTATACACTCCCATCTTAAGATCATGTTGTCAATACTGGTGAAACCCTCCATCCTTAAGAGACACATTTAGAGGAGGAAGACGAAGACGAAGACGAAGATCATGCCGTGAATGATGGTGAAAATATTGATGATGTGAATGAGTACGAAGAGAGGATTGAGCAAGGCAACTTTTCAAACGATGTGGATGACCATAAAGTCGTTCCCAATTTTGAAGAGGAAAATATGGAGTACCATGATGAAGGTGATGCAGACGATGATATTGGTGTCCAGCATGATACAAATATGACCATTGCCTATAGACCTCTTGCCGAAAATATGGTTGATCCTTCACGTCTTCAGATACCATTTGTTTTTATTTGAAAAGATGGGATGCATATTTGTAAAGGGTTGACTTTTGTAAGTAAAGCGGCGGTGAAGCGTGCATTGATAATATACGCAGCAACTGATAATAGAAATTTTATAATCCGGAGGTCGACCAAAACTAAATTGTGCGCAGCATGCGTTGGTGACAACTGCAAGTGGTACGTTGGGGCATTCATGAAGGCTAAATTTAATGATCTGTGGATGGTCACATCTTATGTGGGTCCACACACTTGTATACCCTTTGGCTTGCGAAGAGACAATAAAATGATGGATTCTAATTTTGTTGCATCAGAAATTGTGGGACAATTGCGACAAAATCACACTGCTCGTATTGATGAGCTCCAGGACATCATACATGCTAAGTATAAACATGAGCTTTCTTACTATAATGTATGGGACGCAAAACAAAAGGCAATTGCTAAGATATTTAGGGATTGGGAGGAGTCTTACCAAAGGTTGCGAAAGTTGTTACTGGCATACTTGGATCAAGATTCGGGTACCCAGTACAACTATCACACCATACCTAGACCATACGAAGGTACTACGTTACTGTGCTAAGTATATTGGGCATTGGTTCCATGCATTGCTACATTCCAATATTGCAAGTCAGGGATCAGTATTGATGGGACTCATTTATATGGTAAATACAGAGGGGTATTGATGATTGCAATGGCAACCGATGCTAACCAAAAGGTTTTGCCTCTCGCCTTTACTGTTGTGGACAAGGAGTCAGAGCCTAGTTGGGGGTGATTTTTAGAGTGTCTCAAGACTTCGATAGAGCATGTCATATCTGACAAGGACATTTGCATTATTTCTAACCAACATAAAGGTATCAAATGTGCCATTCGAGAATGGCCTAGAGGTCGGGACAGAACAGAATGGGTATTTCACAGATATTGCCTTCGACATGTTGCTAGCAACTTCAACAGACGCTTTGATGACCCAACTCTAAAGGCATTGGCCTTGAAAGCTAGAAATACGACTCATGAAGCTAAATTTGAGTCCATAATTGAAATCATTAAGAAGGCCGAGATTAATTTACTGACGGGTGTAGACCCTACTAATCGCCATGTTGCACGCTATATGCCATACACATATTTAATGAGTGAGGATCTGGACAAATGGACCCAGTCACATGATGGTGGAAGACGTTACGGGGCAATGACAACCAATATCTCTGAGTGCTTTAATGGGGTATGGTTGAGTTCACTTGGTGCAAACTTGTTGATTATTTCCACGATCGACATAAACAAATTACTTCTGATCTCTCTAGAGGTAAGGTGTGGAGTGATTATGCAATGGAGATCTATAACAAAAATGCACAGAAAACCACAAGACACACTCTGAGGAATTTTAATCATGAAACTGGTGTATATCAAGTGCTTACCCCGTACAACGACCATAGAGGTGGAGGGGGAAATCACACTCATGAAGTGCACGTATTTGATAGAATATGTGATTATGGAAAGTGGCAAAACTTGAAGATCCCTTTTTCACATGCAATTAAAGTTCTTCAAGGTCTGCACCTCAATGCAACCAGCTATGTTGACCCATGTTACAGTTTGAACAACGCCATTCACACATATTCACATCATTTTGTGGTACCAAAGTCAGAGTCATTGTGGAGGGAGGTTCACAGTCCACGGTGGGTGCCTGACCCACAGTTGTTACGGGCCAAAAGTTGTCCTATGCAGTCAAGAATAAGGAATGAAATGGATGGAGTACGGCGAGAATGGGGAAGCCAGAGGGCAGATTCGAACTTGAGGGAGATTCAACCGAGGCAGTGATGTGGAGTGTGTTATCAAGAGGGGCATAACCGCAGAAGCTATCCCAATTCCCGTGGGGCTTCTACAAGTGGTAGTGCTACAAACTAGGCAAGTGCCCTCACTGTTTTTATATAATAATATCACTTGATTTTCATTTGGTTTTTGTTCTTCGCATTTGGAAACTAACGACCGTATTTTCATATTTGTCAGGTAAGCGGAGACTCGATTTTGGAATAGCATTGTACGTGGGACTTGTACATATGGACAAGTGCTAGGCGACTATGTAGACTATGTTAATTTGACTTAGTTGTTATTTTGTTTATTGCTGAATGTTGTTGTAATTGAAGTATGTGCTATCCATTGTACTTGATACATTAGTTGCGTTGTGCAGCAGCAATGATATTACTTTGGCATTAGTACCAACTACTTTGGCAAGTTCAACCACAGGGGCCTTGTTTGAAGCGATGATAGCTAGTATTGAATGTTTTTGTGTGCTAAGAGGGCAACACAATTAAAACCCATGAATAGTAACTGTTTTAATATAGTTGTTTGCATCTGATGTACTCTCCCTTTGACTAGTATCATATGCTTGTATCTAGTTGTTTACCATTGCCCATGTGATGTGTTATGAATCTAGTTTACTGCGGCAGGGGAAGGGAAAACTAATTCTGGTTTACTGTTGCAGGAGTAGCTGCAAAAAAAAAAAAAAAAAAATCCCAGTGGAAATCGAGTCTTTGAAACTCGACTTCCATTGGGTGACATATTCGTAAATAAACTGCGAGAACAATTTACAAAAAAGTCACTGAAAAAGAAATCGAGCCTTTGAAACTCGTTTTCCTATAGAAATCGAGTTTCAAAGGCTGGTTTCCACTGGAATATATATAATTTTTGCCAATTTGAGAAAAGGAAATCGAGCCTTTCAAACTCATTTTCCTATGGAAATCAAGTTTCAAAGGCTCGATTTCCATTGGAAATTTTTTTTTATTCCCAATAGGAATCGAGTCTTTGAAACTCAATTTCCATTGGGTGGCATATTCGTAAATAATCTGCAAGAGCAATTTACAAAAAAGCCACTGAAAAGGAAATAGAGCCTTTGAAACTCATTTTTCTATAGAAATCGAGTTTTAAAGGCTCGATTTCCACTAGAATATATATATTTTTTGACAATTTGAGAAAAGAAAATCGAGCCTTTCAAACTCATTTCCCTATGGAAATCAAGTTTCAATGGCTCGATTTCTACTGGATATATATATTTTTTCCCAATTTCAGAACTAATTTCAGAACTCTATAAATAACAAAACTATGAAATTAATCTATCTTAAACTTCAATGTTTAATTTCAAACTTGTGGAATTAAATAGTTTAGTTTAAAAAAAATTCAAATGTAAGATTTTTTCCATCTCGTTACCACCTTAAATCATAGGCCTGCCCTCTTACGGGTCTTATACAGGGCTTATTATCATAAAATTGGATTTTTGTATAAATAAAATCATGCATATATTAATATTAGGTGGCCTAAGTTAAGTACTTGAGTTGGATTGGAGGTTGATGTAACTCAAGAAGTTACAACATAAAAAATAAATATCTCAAAATTGTATCCATCATTTCTCTGTCACACTTTTGCTGCTTGTTCCTTTAGCCATAATTTGGCAAATGACCATTAATATAATTCCAGACTTAAAACAATTGCAAATAGAAAACCTATACATACAATCTTCCATTGGAGACTCTTGCACCAATACAATGGTTTTTTTTTTTTTTTTTTGATAGGTACACCAATACATTTGCTGATAGCAAAAAAAGAGAGACCATAACTTTTTCATGATGCCTCAAAACAGTTAACCACAAAATCAGCTCCATATATTGAAAGTGGTTCAAGTCTCCAGTGACCATATGTCAATAAACTCACATCATAACCCACAACACCCGATAAAATCAATCATTGGCTAGAATAGTTACTGATTTCGTCATCTTTTGGAGGTTCATATGGCGGCAAGTTTTCAAGTTCTGCTTCAGCAGTAGCTAGATTCTCTTTAGCTTTAATGATTCTTTGTTGACAAGATTCTTCTTGCTTCCTCAGGTCTTCCATTTCTTTATATTTTTCCCTCGTACTTGCACCCCCTATAGAAAATGTAAATGAATGTAAACCTGAGGATTTAGAAATACAATCGTGTGACAAGAAATGTACAACTACGAGGCACCACAAAGAATGCATAACAAAATTTACAGCTGACTCTTCTAAAGTTATAAGATAGAACACTTACTTTAGCATACATTGTCCTCAATTTGGCAAGTGAAGGTAAAATCAGGCTAATGCAAGCATGGAACAGGCAAAATAGTGTGACTAAAACTCCAATTTCCTGCAAATTAGAAATGAACAGTGTAAATGTCCCAACATCTAACACTAGAGCCACAACAAAAGAATATATTTTTCATAATTCCATAAATATAAGATGTGTACCTGATAATCATAAGCTACTATAGACAACACAAGTCCCATTATAATAAAGGAGATACAATGTTTAGATTTGTAACAATTTGCAGCTGACAAATAGATAAGTGACCTGCACATGTATATGCATTATTAACAAATAGACGATAATTGGATGCCTTTTGATTTTAACATTCTATGGCAGATTTGAGCATAATAATAGGAGCCATGAGTTGGAAAGTTTTAGAGTAGGACATAGACCAATCATGTAGACTATTTCCTGGCATATGCATTATCTAAATATGGGCAACGGACTTATTTTCTTCATTTATGCAAGTGAAAGCACCAAAATAATCTTCCCAAGAAACACAACCTACCAAACTCATCCAATTCAACATGTAAATGATTATGAAACTGAGCAATCAAAGCAATCCCTATAGAACTGAGCTTGAAAAAGAGATTACGTGCAGACATGACCTCCAGCAATGTACTCCACATTCTACTTAGATGCCAATTCATCATATACCTTTAGGGGAAAACAAAACCAACAGCAACAACCTCAGCATAATGCAGTGTTTATTCTAGTAACAAATCCAAAAAAAAAAAAAAATTAACGTATCAAAGAAATTTAAATAATATGCATTGAAAACAGTGAAAAAAAATAACTCCATGCAAAATAGAACTCCTATTTTAAGAAAAAATATATCAACAAAAAAATATTTACTTAGCAATTAGTACTCAAATATCAGGGACAAAACAAGGCAGAGCAGATTCTAATTTTTATAAAATGTGACCAACATAAGTAAATCAAAGACAATATCTAGTAACAGAAAAAGAAAAAGAGAGAAACTTACATGGGCAAATGCCTGTCCTCCTCAAGAATAGCATTGTTCAACTTGATGTCGTATCTATTAACAAATAAATCAATCAAATGTTCCAATGACAAAATAGCATGCCCCTATCGTCTAGGCACATTACCTTTTTATAAGATTGCAACAGACTAAAAATCTTTTCTTTTTCATTTCCATTTAACGTATTAATTATATTTAAGATCACAAAGAAGAGATGTAATTCTTGAACACAGATCATATACAAATGGGACACACAAAATGAAAAAGACCCTCAAACAAAATAGGATAAAAATATGAAGGTTAAGAAAAACCATTCATATGCCTATATATGGAAAATAGGCTCAAATTTAAATTGGTACAATTTAAATAAGCAACCAGAAGTTCCTCTCAATCCTCTAGTAAAAGAAATAATGCTTATCATTGCCAAGAAGATAGCTGCAGTGGAAGGAGATACAATGTTCTCTTCCAAATTCTCACCAACCGGCCAATGTGCAAACACTTGCCTTGCAATGAAAGATGCAGAAAATAATGCATTAGACCGAGAGAGTGAGAAACCTTGAACCTTATGCTCATTATCTGTTCTAAAACTAATGCCTGGAACATGCTTCAACCAAACAGGAAACCCCCTAAGACCAAAAATAAAAAAGTGAGTCAACAACAAGAATTTCAGAGCACAAACCCATCATCCAGAAAGAAGGAAATTTTTCATTACCCAAAATTCCACTCTGCACAAACATAAGGCCCAATGCGAAGATGCATGTATAGCGAAGGTTTGTGGCCTGTATTTCTTCTACCAACTCCTTCATCATTTGGATGCCTCAAAACAGCATCACTTTCTAGCAAGGTTTTCACTTGGGACACTATGTCAGGCACTTGGCTGTGAAATTTTTCAGAAAGATAGTCTTTAGCTTCTTTCAATGACAGTATCACTCTTGTCTCCTAAATCCTCAGGTTTACATTCATTTACATTTTCTATAGGGGGTGCAAGTACGAGGGAAAAATATAAAGAAATGGAAGACCTGAGGAAGCAAGAAGAATCTTGTCAACAAAGAATCATTAAAGCTAAAGAGAATCTCGCTGCTGCTAAAGCAGAACTTGAAAACCTGCCGCCATATGAACCTCTAAAAGATGACGAAATCAGTAACTTTTCTAGCCAATGATTGATTTTATCTGGCGGTGTGGGTTATAATGTGAGTTTATTGACATATGGTCGCTGGAGACTTGAACCACTTTCAATATATGGAGTTGATTTTGTGATTAACTGTCTTGAGGCATCTTGAAAAAGTTATGGTCTCTGCGCTGCCTATTTTCAAAGTTTATTAGGGATGATCACATATCCAGCTTCAAATCCATATTTGCTATTGTCCTACAAAAATTAAGAGTGCATACATTTTTAAAATTGATGGAGCACTAAACAAGGCAATTAATCATGTTCCATTGGCTATATTAGTTAGGTAACATTGGGCAGAAAGGAAATCACTTTAAGTGACTTATAGTCTTGTTTAATTAGTAGTTCAATGCATATATTATTTCCAATGGTAATGTGAGGATCTTTTTTTTTTTTAAGTTGGTATTGTAACTTGCTCCAAAAAAATGTATTAACTTTCTACCCCTGCATTTATCCATAGTTATAACTATGGAAACTTTCAAAACTCTTTTCACAACTAGATAACTATTTATTTTGAATAGAAAAGAGCATTACATAATGGAATATTTAAATAAAAAAAATTGGCTGTCGCTAATTAAAAACTGAAAGTCGTGGGCAAATGCATTTTTCAGAATTCCTCATTAAATTTTATTTGTAAACCTGGATTTGGAGTTCGAATTTGTACAAAGGACATAAATCAAGGGCTGCCTAGAAATTCATTTTAATAGCATAGGCTTGCAAAACATTTGAAAACAACGAACCAAACAGGAGTAATTTAATGAAATTTTTTTAAACATAAAATAATAAATGTGGCCTGTGCCAAAAAGTATACAAGATTGTAAGATACCAAACAGTCTAGATAAAAGTGATAATTTTATAAATAAATAAAAAATTAAAATCACAGTTATATATATGTATGAATGGATGTATATGTATACATATGTGTGAATATTCAAGATCAATCAGCTTCTTACTGCTGCTAATTCCTGCTCATGCTTTGGGATAAAGGCAGTATCAACTTTGCCATTTTTGAAATCCTGTGATAAACCGGCAAAACTCGCAAATTAGATCCAAAACTGAAGAATAACATACTGTCATCATAAAAAAATATATAGAAAACCTTAGAAGTTCATGATCAAAAAATTTACCTCATTAGACATAAAATTTGAATTAAGGTATATATGCAGCACTCAATCAGCCTGCAAATACCACAGATCGTTTTTTGAAGAAAAAATGTGCAGCAGAAATGGCTACATATTTGTGTTCAGTGAGTGAAATAGAAAAATAGAACTTTAAATTTCTTCTTTTTCTGCAGTTCACGTAGTAGTTAGTAGCAATGTGCTGCATAATGTTGACCAGGCCTAGTCACTGTCCTATATGTTGTTTAAGTTTAATACAGACAATAATGAAGTGGATTGGTCATAAGGCTAACTCCAAGAACTGTAAAATCGAATTAGCACTTTGGAAGGACACATGTCACAACTTATTAATGATACATCCAACTTATTCATTGAGCATAAACAATCAACCTCATTGTACACAACTCAATGTGTGGCAAAACTTGCTTCTCTGCAAGTTATATACACACATGATATTTACACCTTTGCTCGTGCCATTTATGATTTCTATTGGTACCACAGAAATTCAGACAATTGTAAAACTATTCCATGATGGTGGCACAGGAAAGCTGATTGATTCACTACTGCACAACTCCTCTAATTCTATAAAATGTGGAAAATATTAAAAATTAATTTTTATGTGAACTAGATCAAAAACTATAAGCTGACAATAAAGCTAAATTTAAATCAGACCATTTTATTCAATAAGTATAATTACAAAAGCACACTAATGTTGAGACAACACAACCCTCAATCTATAGCATTTAAACTCAATTCGTGAGTTTATTCCTTACAAAACAAAGTCTATTTTGAAAAAACCCCCACAAAGCACGACAACGACCCTTTACCTTCTCTTCTTTAGGGGTAAATACAGCTTTAACTGACTCAAAAACCTCTTCAACAGACTTTCCAGCATCAATCTGGGGATGAAAGCACAACTTTAGTATTAGGATAAACATTCAAGAAGATTTTAACCAAAAGCTATATATACATAACTTAGAACATCAAGAAAAAATTACCGTTCGAACTTTCCCCCTAGTGGTATATTGCTCAATCACAGGGAGACTAGATTCCAAGAAAACCTTAAACCGCTTCATAATGGTTTCAATGTTATCATCTTTCCTTCCCTTCATTACATAGAAAATGAACAAGAACAAAGGAAATTCAGATTTAAGGGGAAGAACCTCAGGAAAGATGCAATTAAGCTGAGGAAGGATATTAACTCCCACAGAGAGAGAGAGAGACCACAGCTGTCTAACCTGTTTCTACTCAAAAGACGCCTCTCCATCTCTTCTTCAGAACAATCAAAAAACAGGACAAATGCTGGCTCAATTTTTGTCTGCATAACCATCATTCATTAAACACTAGACAGAAGCATTGTCAAATCTTAGTTTCGAATAAATATCAACTAACTGATCTACTCAGAGATAACTACTCCAAACAGGACAATGTCTTCTAACACTAATAAAATCAAAATTAAAAGAAAGATTTATGCAGAGGGCTTACAACTTCCTCAAACGCTGCTCGATTTAAGATGGTACATTTATAACGCATGCTAGAAATGAATAAGCTAAAGTCCCAATAATAACAGCCTTCTCCAGACTACTTTATGGTTATTGAGACAGATCTTCAATCTTAACAGAACATACTCAACATTGAATTAAAGCAAAGAAAGTTCACAACTTCACAGAGTTAGATTCAAATGTAACAGTAGAACTTAAGTCAATACGAACTTAGAAACAGAATTTCACGTATCAATATTCCTGCATGTGCAACATGTAGAAACGATAAAAATATACACTCAATCTGTCCCAAACAAAGGTCATAAAAACCACTCACTGCTTTAGAAAATGAAAGTAAACATATATTAAATCTGTTAAATATTAGTATTGATACACCATGTTGAATATGCTATTATGGATGCGAAAGCGAAAGCATAAAGTATAGAACACAATAACACAAGAGGATTACGTGGTTTAACCTAACGGCCTACATCCACGGAAGAAACCCTAAAGGACTACGTCAATAATATATTAAAGTGTAGAACAAATCCTGTGTTACAATGAACCATAATATGTGTATATATAGTAGACTAAACCCTAAACTAATAGACTTCTAGTACAAGTAGGAAACTTGGCTTGCACACAAAGTAGAATTAGGCTTGGGCTTCTGCTGATGGACTAATATATCTCTAACAAAATCTAAATGAAAAAGTGAGAAATTAATTTGATTCAAGTAATTTATACCAAGAGAGAGAGAGAGAGAGTCTATAAGAAGACGTACCATCATATGCATCTCGAACCATTTGATAGCTTACAAATCCTGAGAAAAGAGTAAGCTGCAATCACAGCTGCCAGAGAGTCAAGAAGTATAGAAATGGATCCAAGCAAGAATTTTGTGTGTATATGTGTGCACCAATGTGAATGTGTGTAGAGCATCCATACAGTTAATAGACCTACATTACAACTATTAAATGCCTCTTTTTCTTTTCTTTTTTTCTGATAGGTACTTGAGTCGTCTCTACTAAGAAGGCAACACAATTAAAACAGAACCTTCCCTTTTTTCCCAAAAGCAAAATAATCAGAGACAAAAGTAGCACTGACTGATTTCTGATGCCTCATCATTGAAATTTCTGTAAAGGTAGAATTTTTTATTCTATGAAGCTAATTTGCTCATCAACTTAATGGGAATCTTTACAGTGCCCTCTCATAATTATTCATGATATTCCAAACAGCTCATACCTGTAGTTGGCATTCTAGGCTTGGTTGAGTTGTTACTATAATATTCTAAATCCTCTTAAGCCTGGCAAGTTGTTACTATTATTTTGCTATGTATAAAGGAAAGTCTACAGAAAGAGTTACCATGCTCTATATATGACCATATTAGTCCTCAAAAGACATCATGCAGGCATCTCAGTCAGCTATGGTAAAAGTAATGGCAACTATAAGATTAATTTTTTATATTACTTCAGCATTTGTTATTCTTCTTTTTTTCCCTTCTTTTTCTGAAATTCACAAAGCCCAGTGTCCATGTTTTCTCCCTGAGCAACACATATTTACCATAAATTAGTGTAAGTACATCAATATTACCGATCGATTTTTTCTAGTTACTAACAGAAGTACAGTAGAGTAAAGCGATATCTGTTAACAACTAACTAAAGCGATATCTGTTACACTAATTAAGGCTATGGATACCTTATATATAGGTGACAATGGTTTGTCTTGCCCAGATTGATGATTCCAAAGGTCCTCATGACTGGAAATCAGATTCTACCATAATGACGCTATCATGCAGGACAGAAGGAAATAAGAATCCTTAGCAGCAAGGTCCTAAAACACATATCTATAAACAAATTGCCATTTCTTTCTTGCTAATATATGTTATTCCTTGTACATTTCTTTCTAATATATCAGGATTTTTTTTTCAGTGTCAGGTGCTCTGAAAGGAATGGACAACCTAATACATGAACTTTGAAGATTTGGATTACATTAAGTTTAAGGAAATTTAAATGATATGATCTTACCCTTTTCATAACAGCTAACACGGTTTTTCTTTTTTTTAATAATTCGATAGTTACAATGGGGGAGAGGGGATTCAACCTGGGACATTTCTGTTGGAAACATAGTTGAGCTACAAGGCTCTTGACCATAGCAGCATAAAATTTTCTTTTTTCACTAAAATATGAATCTTCTTCTACACTCTCATGGAAGCAAGCATAATTTAGCAAATAATTAAGTCTGGGTTACAGACCGTGAAAAGAGCCAGAATATCTAGAAAAACAATAATAAAAAAGAAAGAAAACAAAGAGAGAGAGAGAGAGCAGAGAACAGAGAGGTGGGGGGGTGGCTATTCAACCTTAAATGAAAAGAAACCTGAAAATAATTCTCCCTCTTTGCATATAAGAACCAAAACACAATGATAAGAAACTTTCAAGTGAAAATATCATTAAATATAAGAGAAACAGATTTTAAAGTAAAAAAATAATAAGCCTCATAATCTACAAAAACCCTTATTCAACTAAAGTTGGTTTAGCCTAACTTCAATTTAATCAAGATACACCAGAAAACCTAGTCCCAAAAATAAAAAAGTCAAAATCCATCCAACTCTGCTCATTTTGTAGCCCAATTCAAAAATGACTCCCCACTAGTCACCGATTGCTAGCATCAGCCCTACATGATCTTTTACAAGCATCACGTGTCTAAAGTTTGCTTTTACCAGTGAAATATGCATGCACATCATCAGTCATATTGATAAGTACCAGCCACAGAGAAAAAAAGATAAAGAAATAATATCCAAAATAGCACGTACTGTGGTTAATTTGTTCAATGTGCCATCAATTTGCATTAAGTAAGCCTGCAAAATAAATTACTGCACAATTCAGACTTCACTGCAGATAAAACATGACAAATGAGAAGTAAATCAATGTTATAACCTCCAGTAACATTTCAAGCTCCTCCACATCATTCTCATCCCCACGAACTGTTACCACACTAGCTCTACTTGCTCTGGATATCTTTAAGCCAATGGTAGGGGAGGCAGGAAACCAATTGGCAGCGCCAGAGCCACTAACTAGTGAAGACGTACCAGCCAACTTTCTTGACAAGTAAAGGTCAGCCATATCATCATCATCATCAAGTAGTTGTTCAAGTTCATCTCTAACCTGCATTTAGTGATCAGAAGTGGATAAAACTAAGATTTTAAGGAATTAAAGGAAAGGTAAACATATTTCTTTCATTGTAACCTGGTCAAGTAACTTATTATCAAATCCACATCACAAATTCAGAGTGGCAGTGGTCCATATATTTTCCTGTTGGATTACACAGTTTACACTTATATGCAACATGATCTAGTGGGGATTATACTGCTTACGAAAACAGAAGAAAAGGCAGAACTGCAAATACATTTCTCAACCAACGACTTGCACTGATGTGGCATTGCACACTTAGAGCAATTAAATGCTATCTGTCAAAGATTCGAGATTTCTTTTATCATCAGTAGATTGTTTGATCCATTTCCATTTTCCTAAAACCATATAATCAAGACAATCAACTGTAACCTAGATGGTGCATATTGAGCATGTCAACAGATTTGTTGCTCCAAATTTTCATATAGATATCATATCAGCTCCAAATTTTTGCTGACCCAAACCTATATGGCCAGTTACGCACAGAATCCAAAGCCATAACTATGTACACCGCATTCTAATAGATCAAGTTACAGGTAACAACCTTGTCAAATCTATAAAATTCACTTTCTATTGAAAAAAGTCCATTTTTCATCCCTAAACTATTGACAAAGTTTTGGGAGGAAAAAAGAATTTTCTTAGTGAGAGGGGGAAAAAGCAGAATTCATGCCAACTTTAGCAATGGAGACAATATTTTAGCCAAATAAAAATCTATACATTAGTTTTGATCAGTATACTTCAAAATAGGATTTTTTTTTCCTGTAAGCACAAAAATTGGGAGAACAAAAGCTATGTTTCAACTAAAGAAAATATTAGGAATCCAGCCATCACACACACAAAAGAAAGGAGCAAAATTTAGTAGGTTAGTCAACAATGTTTCTTACATATAATGTCCATAATGCATATCATAAAATTTTCTAAAAGGATAAAACACTAATGGTCTGTTTGTCTTGGCCTAAAATGCCAGCTTAATTTACTATTTGCTTTTGTAGAGTTTTTTAAAGCATCACTTTTTAAAGGTACAGCTTTACTACTTGGGAAAATTATATTTGCAACAAAATAAGCCAAACAAGCTCATCAAACACACACACACACTAAAAAGGATGAGTTTGATAACAAAAATTTTCTTTTGGTAAGCAGAAATACATTATTTCTCCCATCACAACAAAAGTGCATACCTTTTGAACCCGAGCAGTTAACCTTGTCATTGCACTCTTCAATTTACAAACCCTATCCAAGTTACGGCTACTAATCTATAAAGAATAATTGTTCAGAAAAGATTGATAATAATGAAACACTACAAGAGGCTGAACAGCATTACAAGTGTGCAGAGCAGGAAAGAGTGATGAAGAATAAAACAGCCCAAAGAGCCAAGGAGGTCGGATGTATATAGCATTAAAATGATTCCAAAATTAAAAAATAAATAAATAAAGGAATACAGTAAAAAAAATGCACTCCCAAAAATTTTTAATCTAACATGAAGGATCATGAACTGTCCAGTGCCATGAGTCAGTACCACACCCATAATAATTCTCCCCTTGAACTCCTACTAAACATCCAAAAGTAGACAATCAGTCTTATGAGCTTATATAAGCAGTCTACCCATTTCCTTAACTAAACCACTAACCGAGAGTCTTTTCATTTTTCTTTTTCTTTTTCTTTTTTTTTGGCTGAGGTAGTTGGAAGTGGGGGCAACTACAAAAAACAGCAAGACCATGTACCAGTTAAAGAAAGAGGAAACACATAAGCACTCACCTTAGACGTAAGCTCATCTAATGCAAGATAAGCATCAGTCTCCAATTTTGTTGTGCGTGCAGCAAGGAAACTACAAATAGCTTCCAAAGCTACCTCTAGGGCCCGGAATTCAAATGGAGACTCTACATTGCATAATTTAGATCATTCATATAACAAGAAATAAAAAAGGACTGACAAGGTTCGTTTTAATATTGAGAAAATACACAAGATGAAAATAATGCACATTTCCAAAACAACAATAACAGTCTGAACTCTTCACTAATCAAGATTGTTTTGATTCAATTTTTAACCATTAAATTAATATTGCTTACCATCTTCTTCACCCGCATCAATGTCATTTTGGCCCCCTGGGTACTCTTTCCCATCACCTAGTTCCAATAATGTACGTTAAAACCATATTGAAAACAAAAATAATATCATGAAGTATTCAACACTAGATTGAAATGTGAAAAGAGGAATACCACTGGGAATAAAGTGTGTTGTTTCACATTAAGCTTTGAGTTACCTTTTTTGAATCTTATGCCGTCTCGTATAATGAGGAGGAGGTCTTGCATGTCCTTCGTCAGATGCCTCGGGCCCAGCATTGTGTCCATGTTTGTGCCCCCCTGTCCCACAAGGAGGTGCCTTTGATATGCGTTTCGGCCGACCTTCAGCCACTGCAGGTAACCCAATAGTCTGCTCAGCCTGAACATGGGGTGGGTCGATGGCTGAAGAAGGGCCAGTAGACGTACTGTGGGAGGGTGGCTCTTGCTGCATGTCAGGTGGGGTTGGATCAATACCCAGGTCAAAGGATGGAATGGGTGACAGTTGAGGAAATGACCGTGGGGTGGGTGGACGAATGTCAGACCCAGGACAAGGATGTGGGGCGGGTGGAGGGATGGTGGAGCGAGGAGATGGATATGGGTGGGTGAAGGGATGGTGGGGCTAGGGGATGGATGTGGGGTGGATGAAGGGATGGTGGGGCTAGGGGATGGATGTGGGGTGAATGGAGAGGGATCGGGGGTAGGGACAACCTGAGGGGTAGCAACAGGCGGATGAGGGCGACATCCGGTCGGAGCTGTGCTCGTGCTTGGGCCCGCAGGAGTAGCTGCCTCCTCATTTGGGGCCTCAGGGATAGGAGGTTGTACACGTTCAATCGCATGCACTGCCGTCAGCACCTCAGTAATGTCCTTGTGGTCCAACGTGCCCATTGGGTGACGCCTCAACAAAAGGACATATCCTTCAATTTGCACATGGAAAACCACACATATTAGTAATGCAATACCAAATCAACAATGCCAATTGATAATAAAATAAATGTTGGTTCTACTAGTAATAATTGCAAATTATAGCGAGACCAAGTGCTAAGCAGAAAATGTAGTAACATATATCATGTTCTCTAAACAGTGGTTTCATGCTAAGAAGTACGGTAAGATGTAGAAGACATTGAGAAGTTACCAGCAAAGTCACTATAGCACCGGGCCTATCGATGAACCTCTGAGTTACCCTTTTGAACCAGTCGTGGTACTCGTGCTGTGGAGGCATATCACCAAGCACCGCTTCACAACGCCGTTGAAGGCGATTACCCCACTCATCGATATGCACAGCATGTTTTTGCATCCAATCAACACCGACCTTCCCCCTCAAATCAATGCCATGAAGCACTGTGTCAGTGTCAACATCGCGGGGAATTTCTTAGATCATCCCAAATTGACAAACAACACGATCCAGTGTATGTTTTTCTACTAGGTGGAAATATACAAGCGGCACCGTTGTCGTCCACACGACCCTCCCTGCAATGCACCATAGCGGAAGGTCCTCTAACTCAGCTTCGTATGGCTGCCACACCACCTACAACAACCAAAAAATAAGTACACAACACATCAGGCAACAATGTTTATATTTCAAAGCTCACCAAACATATAACTTGTTCCTAAACATGTAAAACAATGCATTTTCATACCTGGCTTGACAACATTGAAGTTATCTGCTCGTGATACCTGTCCCTAAAGATGTGAGTGGGCCTATTTTTCTTGTTTGGGATCCACAACCACCTACAATCAAGAGCAAGGGATCAATATCTAGAACTTTCCTACTGAGATAATTCCAATGTTAAAACTATAATGTAATCACATATAACTACTGAGATAATCTTATAGATATTTACTTAATTAATAATATCACTAGAATAAGAAACAGTCCTTATAAAAAACAAAGCACATTCAAGCCACATGACAGTCACAAAATTAGAGTATATTAACGTAATCATATATATTGAACCTCTATTTAAAATTTACGCAATGTTGACATAAAAAATTGCTAGAAGCCTTTAAAATAAATAAATAAAATCAAGTTACATGATTGTGGGCTTAGGTAATGATCACATAATGTATATGACGTGAATGAGGTAGAGACTTACTTCAAGGACAGTAGACCATGCACTAGAGGACCATAACCACCCATTGGCAGGCCATGCCCAATTGTCGGGCACAAATAGGGGAACCTGACCCATGCCCAATACTAGACCAATAGTAAACACCCACCAATCTGACTGGTGTCCTCGCTTGCCCTGCATAGTTCTCGGTACAACCATGCGAGGCAAGCACTTCCCCAACTGTACCTTCATGGGTTGCGAAGGTCTTCCAATTGCTGTACCCATATTAGATGCACCCTATTGCCGAATTTGTCCATGAATATTGTGTCCCCCAGTAGCGCTGGGATGTAGCATCATGCACACTTATGCAGCTGGTCCTCTTCAGCATTAGGCGGCAATGGATTAGCAACTTGCTCCAAAAGCCAGTTGATGAGAATCCTCTAGCCAGTAAGTTGCTTATGGCTGTCTTGATTTATAGGTTGAAAGCCAAGGAAGTCTCGGCACACATCCACCCAAGTTTTCTACGTGCTCCCTATTATAGCTTCACCATCAACAGGAAGCCCGAGAAGAACTTCCACATCCTGGAATGTGATGGTGACCTCACCATGTGGCATGTAGAAGGTGTGAGTCTCAGGCCACCATCGCTCCACTAAGGCCGTTATCAGGCCATGGTCAATCTCTCTACTCGAGACCCAAAGGAGTCCCTCCAAACCAACTGCCTTGATGATGTTCCTAACTCTGATTGGCTCTCAATTGGAGAACTCTGAACTATGGACCCTGGATCCTACACAAAACAGAACCATAGATTAATATATGACAGCAAATGCATGTACATTGTATGAATTAAATGCATGTACATTAGTTAAATCTTTAGTATTGTGTTTTACCTGCCCATTCCAAATAGCTTCGAATCGATGCTTGAGCTGTTTTGACAACATCGACCTATCAATGGGTCCAGGCTGTGTATAGTCAATCCGCCCAGCATTTGCAGTAGCCATACTGCACAAGAATGATAAGCAGTTAGTTTGAGAAATGAACACACAATATGCTTATGAAACTAGGTATGAGTTAGAGCAACTAAAGCCAGTTTGTACAACGAGAATTCAGTAAAAGATGAAAGACTGAACCAAAAGAGGCCAATATGAACACAGAGCATTTTAGACTTAGGATTTTATTTTTAAGGTAAAGTTTTAAAGCAAAAAAAGAGTAGTAGTAGTAAAAACTTTAATGCTTTCTATGGATATAATGCTGTAAATTGCACGTTTTCTAAATTTTTATATGAATGTAATGCTTTCTAGGGATATAATGCTTTCTATGGGTATTAGTCATCTCTTTATATGGATGTAATGCTTTCTATTCTATAGCAAAGAAGAACAAGATTTCTAAATTTTTATAAGTTATGAAACATTGTTTGACGTGTGATGCCAAGGAAATCCTAAGTGCGATGCCTAGAATTTTACTGTTTTCCTTTTTTGTTTCTTAAATTCCCAACTACTTATCAGCCTGGTCTGCATAGTAAATGCTTCCACTCTAATATCAATTTGCAGTACAATACCCCTTTTGTGAGCAACATGAGGGCATATGCCCTCCAAGCCAAGAAAGTACAGCCAGTCTTTATCATTGACCTCAAACTCTCTTACCCAACCAATTTCATAACTTGATGATCTAATCTAATATCATGCCTGATCATCACATAGCAAGAGCCATAATTTGACATTCTTTGCCAAATAACTAACATACACTCTACTGCAAGTCTAAATTACAGCCCTAGAGTTCACAATTGCTTTTTACTAGAGTTTGGAGAACTTTATATAAACAAAAACTTAAGTAGAGCAAGCAATCAGCAAAAACAGCCAAAAGTAATGAAAAGGGTAACCTATTCAGCCAATTAACTAGAGGAAGACTGGTATGATATAGATGACAAAAGTAAACAAACAATAATTCAATATCAAATAAAATATCCCAACACACTAAATGCAGGCAAGGCAAGAACTTAGAAAATAAAATCAAATAAAATAACACTACAGCAATATTACATTAATAAACACAATATCATTTTTGACATTATCAAATTTAGCAAGAAGAAAGTCATCAAACTTTTAGTAACATTGATCCAATTAAACACTAAATCATCAACTTTAACAAACCCTAACATCAAAATTTTAATTTAACAAAGACCTAGTTAACAAACCCTAACATCATCACCGCAGAATAATGCATAGTTCAAGATAGAAATTTGAAATTTATTTGATATCAACCCACGAACAGAAAAAAGCGCAAAACAAAACCAAAAAAAAAAAAAAATCAAACCCACAAACCAATTCAATCTCAAAAAACAATAAAGCTTCGATCTTTTTTAATAGTTCTATTAGAAATTCAATACAGAAACCAAAATAGAAAAAAAACTTGGTGAAACCAAAGTTTCTTCGATTTTTCCCACTGTTTCTCGACAACCAAACAGTGAACTTTGTACAAAGCAACTCACCTTTTTTAGTTTTGAGAGACCGCGTAGACTAAAGGAAGTCAAAGCTCTGTACACCTTGCTGTGGCTTTATGAAATCTTTTGGCGAAGGCGATCAATGTGAAATAGTGGAGATTGAGTGAGAGAACAGTGAATGAGAGAATAGTGGATGAGTATGAAGAGGGTGAGTGAGTGAGAGTGGAGAGGGTGAGAGAGTGAGAGAGGCTGAGGTTCGGTGAGAGAGTGAAAGTGAGAGTGAGAAGGTGGGTGAGAAGGAGAGTGAGAGCATGAGAGTCTGCTCTGTGTTAGAGAGAGGGTGAGTGAGAGTGGAGAGTGTCCGATATGTGTGAGAGGCATTAATTTTGAAAAAATCCCAAATTGAAATTGAGTCTTAGAGACTCGGTTTCCTGTTTTTTCCACGTGGACTGACCACGTCAAACCCAGATGGCCACATCACATAAATCAAGTCTTTGAGACTCGATTTCCAGGTGGATGCCACGTGGAAAAAATGCCACATCAAACTGGAAAATCGAGCCTCAAAGACTCGATTTATAGGCCCAAAATCGAGCCTTTGAGACTCGAGATGTTATTAAATAATATAGTTTAGGAACCGGGCCTACTAACTATATAGTTGGAAAGTAATGGCTAATTTCCTCGCCGACCCGTTCACTACGTTGCTTATGTTTTGACAAACAGACATGCAACCAATTTCAGGGTTGTAAATGAACCAAACCGATTATGAACAATTCGAGTTCAGCTCGATAAAAAGCTCGTTCATGTTTGTTTGTTCATAAATAAATCAAGCTTGAGCGTAAGTTTCAAGCTCGTTTAATAAACAAACTGAGCCCAAGCAAAAAAATATGTTCATTAACAAGCTCGTTGAGCAATTAAGCTTGATACAAAACAATTCAAGCATAGACTCATTTATAAGTTTATATGTGTTAGCTAAATATTCTCATTACACATATTGTTAAGGCCATATTCTCTATGTAATTAGCTAATCCTTTGACAAAATGCACTTTACTTATAATTGAGTAGATCCAAGTTGAGTTTAATGTATCAAGATATGTTGTTCAAAGATATCAAATGGTTTCATTAAAGACATGAAGATTGATCCAATAAACAAATGAAGAAAAGTTGGTTCATTAAATCTCGACAAAAGCTTGACAATACTGCTATCAAGGATTAATGGAGAAGCTTGACATAAGCTCGATCTATTGAGATCTACGATTTCAGATTTTCCAGATCTAAAATTCGGCCCATAATGACTTGTTTAATTAGGTTTTCTTTTCTCACAACCCTAGTCATATATAAGGCTTACTTTAAAAATCATCAGGTATGGAAACAAAAACCCATAACTCATATACTCTGTGTGAAGCTATTGCGTTTGTGCGTCTTAGGGTTTTGTAACCAAGTGCTTCCTGATCTTCATCGTTTATGAAGTGAAGAACTTTGCAACCAACAACAATCATTCAAGTTACTGAACTTAGTCACATACTGAGATTCGTGCAAAAAAGTTAGTTACAGATTGGAGATTTGTGCAACAAAGGAAAGAAAGTTACAACAAGATCAAGTCCAATTGGGTATTGGAACGAAGGTCCAACTGTAGATAGATATTTTGGAATAGGCCAAGGTAATAGCAAGATTCCTCATACTTATAACTGCTTATTATTGATTAGTGGATTCTTGGGAAGGGTGACATTAAATTCATCCGGGGGGTTTTTATCTTGTGAGAGGTTTTCCCATTTGTCAACAAATCACCATGTCAATTTAATTTCTGTTGCATTTAGTTTATTTGGTGATTTGTCAGTGCCTCTGCAATTTGCATGTAATTTTACCTAATTAATCAACTTTGATAATTAAATTAATTAACTGGGGTCAATCTATCTTAACCCAACAAGTGGTATCAGAGCGAGCACATTCTAATTAGGTTTTAATATTTGCTGTGTGATCTATTGACCCCTATTGTTACGGATCATGGACAATCGTTGATTATACCTCTCTTTTTTTTTATGGTACTAACTTTGCATACTGGAAAGTACACGTGAGAACTTTTTTGCAGTCTTTAGATGAAAAAGTCTAGCTAGCTGTCGAGGTTGGATGGACTAAAAGATCCACTCACGTCTTGGGATGATGACAAGATCAAATTCACAAATTTCAATAGTAAAGCATTGAATTCCCTGTTTAGTGTTGTGACTAATGAAAAGTTTAAGAAGATCTAATCTGTAGACACTGCATTTTGTACCCTTTACGACTCAAGCTCCTGTTCCCCAATTATGGTAAAATTCTAAAGCCCAAAGTTGGTTTAGGGTCCGATC
This sequence comes from Castanea mollissima, assembly GCA_014183005.1. NCBI lineage: Eukaryota > Viridiplantae > Streptophyta > Magnoliopsida > Fagales > Fagaceae > Castanea > Castanea mollissima. Next base: position 43,188,304 of record JACAVU010000010.1, read on the forward strand.
AAATTATAAATTGACTTGAGGAAGGTTTTTATGAAAAATATAACTCTTTTATGAATAAATAAAACTATTTTTGGAAAATAAAGGCCACGGAAACCCTAGGGTTGCATACGTATACACGCGTATATATACGCAGGCTTGATGTATGCATACACAGCTAGGGTTCCAGAAGCTATAAAAGGTAAGTTTTTCTGCATTAAAGTAAGGATTGGAATGAATCCCAAATTGTCTAGGAGCCGTTCCAAACCCCCATTTTTCAACTATATAAAGCCTTACATGGTATATTTCAAAAACACACAGAAAATCCTAAGGAAAACACAAGACTCGCTAGAAATAGTGAATCAAAGAGGGAGATTCTCACAAAATATCCTCAAGTAAATATTTTCTTATTGGGCCTTTTCTGACCTTGATCTTCAAGTTTTAAGATTACTAATGATTTTTGCGGAGAACGGTCAAAATCAAGCTTGAAAAGCTTCTTATTGGAGGTAATGAGTTCGAACCCTTTTCTTTTCATTTCCTTGTTTAATCTTGTTTTCTATTTATTTTCTTGCTTTGTTTATGTTTTAATATGTTTAGGTAGCTTAGGGTTTAGTAGTTTTCAGTTTTAAAGCACGTTTAGATTGTTGGTTTTTTGTTTTAAAATGACAAAATATTTTATTTTGTGTCTTGTTTTAGTTTTCTTGGGGTGAATTACATGAATTATAATATCTTTTTCTTGATTTAGAACATGCTTGATATCGTGGAGAAACATAGAAAGTGTGTGTTGCATAACTGAGTGCACGAGTTATTTCTAATTTTGTATGAGTATATACTAGTTTGTACATGTACTCATGGGTTAATTAAGAAATTTATATTTCTTATTTATGTACCCTCTATAGCTTAGTTGAGCATTAAATGTTGTCATGCATTGCATTTGCATTTTATTTATCTAGCATAACGTGTGCTTTTGATTTTTGGTCATAACATAAAAACACAAATATATATATATATATATATATATATATATATATATTTATTTTTTTATTTTTTTTTTCTGTATTGCACAACACTAAATTTGTAATTAAGGTTGGCCAATGAAATTTACATTTCATGTATGTGTACTTTGTTTAGCTTTGATGAGTTACTTTTTGCACTTTGCTAGTTTGTGCTATTTAGTGCTTAATTGTGTGAGTTGTTTATAGTCTTTGAACAAACTATCTTGATTTTGATGTCACATGTTTTGATTGTAAGAACTAGAAAATCCTAGGAAAAATGCATAAATAATCATCTCACCACTGTTACTCGCCAATTATGAACGCTTGTATGCAAATCATAAAAGCCATGCTTGGTAAGGTGTAACTCTTGCACAACAAGATAAAACGAGATGTTGAAAAAGAATTAAAAAAATATATATATGTAACAAGGGTATTTTCTTTTCTATCTCCTATATGTTCATGCATGATATCTTTGATTGTGATCAAAAGAAAAGAAAAAAAACAAAAAACAAATGTTTTTACATGATTACAAACATGTTTTCTAGGAGATGTGAGAGATATATGTTGTAACTCTTGAGGTAATAGTCACTTTCAAACTAATGTAATTGATGATGTAGAAAGTTTGTTTAATTACCATCTGCATATCATCTTTTCTCTACTTTGTACACTTACTAGTTGTACACACTCCACGCAAATCTATGCTAAACTTAGTACATATGATTGTGTGTTAAGTAATATGGCCACCTGAGATTACTCATTGTGTAATGTTTAATCCATTTTCTTTGGGTTGGGTAGAATTTAAAGAGAAAATTTCTAAAAACTTGTGGCATATGTTTTTGAAAACTTCTGGAATCATTTTAATGCATTTCATATCATGAAAATTGGTTTTCAGTTGTTTTTTGCAAGTTCAAACTTCCAATTTTTCAAGTTTTCAATCGATTGAACCTGATTCTCGACCGATTGAAAATATTGAATTTTTAGGCCAAAACTTACTGCCTCTTTCAATTCTTGTTCGATTCCTACTTAATCAGTCAAAATCTGTTTAACTGTCCTTTCAATTGTTGCTTGATTCCTCTTGACCGATCAAAATTCAAATTTTTCTAATTTTTTAAGGGTTTGACAGATCAGTTTTGTCCTTTTTCACCTATTCTCTTCGATTGCTCTCGATCCCTTTTATTAGATTTTTTTTTTTTGTCTTTTTTCGAGTCAAAGCTTCAAATGTTTTCTCTCTCATATCAAGTAAGCCTCTTTTACCCTTTCTTTTCTTTCAATTTACATACATTCATGCATAAATTTGTCATTTTCTTCAAAAATTTCAAACTCAAAGAATTTGGGGTTTTTGATGATTTTTGGTGTTTTTATTTGAAATGATTAATGGGTTTTTGTGTATGCATGTTGTTTACATGATTTCTATGCTTTAATTTAAAATTTTTCATGATTTATGAAAATTTTAAAATTAGGGTTCATGTGTTCTTGAGGAAATTGGAGATTACGTTTAATTGGATAAAATTGGTTAAAATTGGCCATTGTTATTGATTGATTGATTGTTTATAACATTTTTTATACCTGTTGCAATAGTCAATTACTCAATTTGTGTGTTCTTGAAAAGTTAGGGTTTTAACTTTTCAAAAATTGGGGATTTTTCATAAAACTTGAATTTTTGGGTCAATTTTTTCAAAATTATGAGAAACTTGAACATTTTAATGCATTAGTTCATGCATCACTTATGTCCATGCATCATGTAGATTTTGAAGATTGTAAACAGTAGAGTAAAAGTTGATATAAACAATAGACTCATAGAGTAAAAGTTGAAAACTGCCGCTCTTCCGCCATCACAGATTATTTCTCCTCATCTTAATTCAAGCCATTTCTTAAAACAAAAGATGATGTGGGAAGCTTACTGAACCTTTTTTACTTTAAAAAAAACAACAACAAAAGACTTTTCTTTTTTCTTTTTCTTTTGGGATGAACTTACGTGAATAAAGATTTTAATTTTTAATTTTTTGTAGATTCAACATGAATAAAGATAAATAAAAATAAAAAAATCATTTCTCTAAGGGGAAAAAAATATCAAAATTAGAAACTTATCAATGAAGAAGTGATAAAGCAATAGTTTATAAGAACAAATAAGCTGTTTGTTCTTATTTAAAAACTAAAAACTTGCAATTTGGTGCCACCAGCGCAACCACCAGTAGTCATTGAAACAGGATATTCAACATTTGATGATATTAAAAAATTCGTTCCTGTACAAGACTGATGAAATTAAAAATTTTATTCATTGCTACATGAGGTGCAAAAATCCAGTCCATTTATATCCTCTGGTAAGAATAATTTATAGTGTTTCTCAAGTGAATAGTGGCAGTTTCTGTTCCCCTGATGCATAAGAAATAATATTTCTTTTAATAGGTGATATGAAGTGTGCCCCATGCAATGCTGCAGCTCGTAGTATATTTAGGGGTCCAAAATCGACAGAGTATGCCTTCTGAAAACCATCCAGGATCGCCATCATCATAATATTTGCTGGTTTTCTCTCGGCTTCATATTTCTTTAACATTGTTACCTGCATAAGTTGAATCAATGCACACATCATGTGGTTATAGAGATAATAATTTATTACAATTACATCATCAGGGCAACCAAATAGCTCTAATCAAGTTTTGAGACACTTCTCAAGCCAAAATTGCCTATATTCCGACGTGGTTAGGACTTGGGACAATTAATTGGTAAACATGTTCAGATATATCCATCAGTCCACCAAAAGCCTTGTAGCTTAAGTGGCACCACCTAGTATTTCCAACAAAGATGTTCAGGTTCAGATCTCCCCTCTATTATAACTACGAGAAAATAAAATAATAAATAAATATTTCCATGAGTCCATTTGTCTAGCACTCTAGCTTTATGTCTTCACCTAAAACAAGTGAGATACTAGATTAAACGTCCTTGCATCCTAAAAGAAGGCAAAATACAACAATGAAATTCAAAAGACCTCTTTGCAGAATAAGAAATTTTTTGCAAAAACACATACCTCTCCAATGTCAGAGCCTACAGCTATACCCTCAGCAATGACCCTAGAAAGAGCAAATGCGTCTCCAAAACCCATATTAACTCCTTGACCAGCCAGAGGATGAACAGTGTGTGCAGCATCTCCAATCAGAACAACATGCTTTGACACATAGTCACTGGCATGCCTTAAAGACAATGGAAACACCAATCTTTCAGATGCCAACTTAACCACTTTTGGTGGAACTTCAAAACAATCATTGGCTGATAATGTCACACCTGCTCTAGGCCAAGAAAACATTTCTCCACTTCCAAACAAGCTTGACGTAGGATGAGGACCATATCCATAATCCAGAGCATTATTTACATCTTTCACAAATTCATCCTCATTCATTACTTTACGGTTTGTTGACTCTTTTGGGTTCATAGTCCACACAATATTGCTAAAATTATCACCCATTGGCAAAAGTGCAATTGGACCAGCAGGTAGAAACCGTTGCCACGCACATCCGTTTCAATAGTATGTTCCACTGTACATATGATTGCATTCTGTGAGTAGTTCCATCCGGTTGTCTTGAATCCTGCTAACTGCCTGACACATGACTTGCCACCATCTGCTCCAACCTGCAATAAATGTCAACAAATTTGAATACTTGTAACCAATTATTATCAGTGACATGTTATCAAACAGATCTTACCCACTGAATAAACGGGCAATTATTCATCCTACTTTTCATCAAACGGCAATGTAACTTCATTTACATACAAGTGAAAATTACCACCAACTTTGTATATAGCCTATTGCCATCACTCAGTTCCAGCTTTGCTAAATGCCTCTGAGAAGACAACAGTGGCCTTGATGATGTGCTGTCCATCCCCAAGGATGAAGGGCTCGGATGTAGAGTCATTGAAGATAACCTGGAAGGATAGATTGTCTTCTGGAAATCTGTATTCTATAGAAAAGTTTCAATTTTCTTAGTTGCAAAAAGCATCATAATTTCCAGCAAGTAAATGAAAATTACATTGCACAAGATAAGGCACAATGAAATTGGCAAAATATTATATATTGATGAGACCTCAAGGAATAAGAATAGCTATATATAATGAATGACCAGGTTGCCACCACATTCAGGCCCCGTCAGTTTGGAGTGAAAGTAGGAAGAATGGAAAACTAAGGGAGGAAAATAAGCATTTTCAACTATTCATTTGGAGAGAAAAGAAATGGAGGATGGAAAACCGGGAGGAAAATTTTCCTCCCAATTTGGGAGGAAAATGGTGGGGAGAAAACATTGGGATGGGGGCTTTTACTAAAAAGCCCCCATCCCACCTAACGTGTTCTTTTTTCTTTTTTTTCAACGTTACTGAGGATGTTCTTTTTTTTTTTTTCTTTTCTTTTCTTTTCAATGTTACTGTCTGAACGTTTTTTTTTTTTTTTCAAATGTTACTGAGAACGTTCTTTTTTTTTTTTTTTTTTCCAACATTTGAACGTTTTTTCTTCCAACATCTTACATATTATGTAATAAGGGTATAATAGTCAATTTATATAAATTACATTTTTCATCCTCCCACTTTTCCACCCCTCCAATCGAATACACAAGAGGGAAAACTAACTATTTTCCATCCTCCCACTTTTCCATCCTCTCACAATTTTCCATGTTCCCACTTTTCAACTCCTCCAACCGAACAAACCCTCAAAGAAAATAGCTGTGCTAGGGAAGAAATTTAAATCGTGTTATTTGGTTGATGTACTTTCAGTGTTTAATTTTTCTGTACCTGACAGTACACACACCGTGTACATGTGCCATTTGAGCTTTCTTAAGAAATTTGACTTCTAAAAAATAAGTTAAATCTCATTATCAACCCATCAGGGGATAATATCCATCATACTGGGAACTAGAAGGGCCTACAACTGCATCACCAAGTTTTCCTCCTTTTTCTGTTTTCCCCCTCTTTACTTTCTATATATATATATATATATATATATGTTCAAGTTTTGCTCCCACGGGAGGGTAAAAGAGAGATACGAAACCAAAAATGATGCAACACTGAAATTAAAGAACATAAAATAAATAAATAAATAAATAGCCTAGGAATCAACACTTAGGATTTCCTGAAATCAGCACCAAACTATTTACGGAAAATTTCCAATAGTAAATTTTATTACTCAAGGAAACCATAAACAGTCTCCATTAGAGTACAATAGTATTCTTAGATGGTCTATTAGGACTTATCCCTAATCCTGATTGACTTGAGAAAACCCAATTATTGAATTACAAAAATAGCCTTGACTCTAAGAAATTAAATAAAATGCTAATAACCTATTTAAATAGTAAGACCTAAAATAAAATAAAATTGAGTACCAAAATGAAATTAAAATAAAATAAAATTGGCTTCGTGCTTCCAGTACCTTTCAAACTAAGGACCTCCGCTTTATGAGGCGTGATCCTACCTGATTGTGGTACCCCTTTTTCTTTGTTATATAAGACAGTATTATAAACCTGATTATGTCAATATTAACAACTCTCTCTCTCTCTCTCTCTCTCTCTCTCTTTATATATATATATATATCCCACTTAAAGTATGATAAAAGAAAATTCATTCTTAAATTGCTATACCTATTATAATGGTAAGAATGCTATCCAATAGTGCTCACAGAGCCCTGGATACATCATTAAAACCAAAAGTAAAAAACACAAAAGCCATCCAACACACAAAAATACAATAACAAAACTCTTGAGAATCAAGCACAGATGACAACCATAGTTCATAAAAGGAGATGAAAACTCCACCATTTCACTACATTAAAAAAAATATTATGCAGACCATTCAGCCAAGTCTATATACTTAGTGATCTAATATTGGACAAGCAATATTTTTCATCAGGAAAAGAAAGAATGTAATGAAAGGAAGAACTTCTCCATAACAGAACTTAAAATACAAGAGGTTTACACTGAATTTATGACAAATTAACAATAAAAATATGTACCTCTATACATGACAGCAGGGAACCATGAAGTACCTTATTCTCCACTACACACCTGTAGCACAAAGTCATTTGCCATTAAAAACTAGAAGATTACGAAAATGATATTTTTCTTCTTCCTATGTGTATGCTTACCCTAGAACTTCTTTATTTATATCCTGTGCATTGTATCTTGTGTATCCTAAGCCAGTATAATCCCAGACCTACAGAAAATTATGAAAATATAGAAGAAAACATTACCAGTCTTATTTCAAAACATAGTGGGCCACTGGGAGAGAGGATATGTAATAAAAAAGGGAATGGATGCCCTTAGGGCAACGGTTAATAATCCATTTAAAGAAATTTTTTATGGGAAAAAAATTAAAAGTAATTAATATTTTGATAGTTTTTTCCATTTCCCATTCAAGTGGTGTCAAAACTTTCTTAAAATTGATTGTTAACCATTACCCTACAGGCACCTGTTAGCATGACCCTACAAAGAAATGTAGCATATTATTCAAGTAAAAGAAAATATGATTATATTCTAAGCAAAAGAATTATCATGGTAAAAATTGCATATGCAATGCCTAAACACAATTGCAGGGCACAGACGAGAGTAACACCAGCTGCACATCATGCCAAATAGACACTTGTAATTCCTAAATGATGAAAAGGAATCAAATATAAAATTCCCCACTTCAGCTCCTTGGCAAGTAAGGAGTTGATGCAGGACAATCAAGAGAAAAAATAAAAAATAAAATAAAAGATAAACCCTATGAATCAGCACCTAGTTGCCTGGAATCAGCACCAAGCAAGAAACTTAGGCATCAGCACCTAGGTATCAAGAATTAGCACCCAACATATTGGAAAAACTCCAATCTGAAATTTCATTAATCAACCGTCTTCCAAATACAAATAAACCAGGAGCTTATATAAAGCTAGAGCTTTCAGGAAATAAAGAGATAAAAGATAAAAACTAATGAAAGAAAATTCTAACTGAACTCAAATACTAATCTGTCTAAAATATAATCGCTATCTAAACTCAAATCTAAAAGTTCAACATAATCCAATCTTGCATGAGATAAATACAAAAATATAAATTTTAATATAATTTTGGTTGGACTCCCACGTTATACTCCCCCGGTTGGAGAAAACTCGACATCGAGTTTTAAAACGTTGAAGGATCATGAACCTGGCACATAGCACTTGCTTCAATTCATGAATCATCTTTGGAAGCATTAAGAATAGATAAACCTTGTATTCCACCTCATGAAACTCTTCGGGAGTTCTTGGTCTGTTTTCAAAATCTGCTAATTCAAAGCTCCTTCCTATTAACACAAATAAAATTAAATCTTTATCCCTCTTCCACATACTGGTAATCTCACCTTCACTTGCTATTAGTTCACAGTTGATCAGAGAATGTTCAGTTCTCCTCCTGAACATGACCTAATTGATACCCACCTGCCCTATCAATGAAAAAAACTTGTGACTGTTATTAGTCTCTAACCTGCATGCATTCGCTTATACTTTCAGTCCCAACCCCCAAAACCTTTAAGAAGAATGATCGATAAAGTTTGGCTAACACTAGCTTCAGAGAATGCATCATTCCTAATTCTAACTTAAACTTCATTTCCTAATCTATGTCAGCAATTATATATTAGGAAGGTAAGTTAGGCTCCAATGAACGTCTTTAATTATCTTGGTAAATATATTAATGATCCTTCTTTTTTAAGATCCAAATTTTATAATTAAAAAAAAAAAAATCTAACATGCATGATAATGGAAAACATCAATGAGTCAGCATACATAGGAACAAAGTGAGACAAGACAACTGAACATGTCAATGACACAGAAAATGGTGAACAATTGAACGAGTCAGATCAACGCATCCAGTTTATAGTTCAAGTATTTTAGTACATCATTTTACATTGAGCAATTAGAAGGAAATCAACTATCAAAACAAACAATAGGAAACAAAAAAAAAAATTGAAGTGAATCAAACATTGCCACAACAAAATACAAAGTAGCAATGATTACCTGCATTTTATCAAAATATGCATGTCGATGCTGTTCAACGTATTGCCAAGCACCAACATCTACAAAGTACAAATGTTGTTATTCTAAGTTTAAAACTATGCAAAACATGCATTTCTGTCTCCTTCAAAAGAAGCATTGCTTTCAGCTATGGTGATGATTTCAACATGCTCTAAAGCAGGGCCATTTCAATCAGTAAAACAGATATACCACCATATCAATTCCATCTCTTTTTTTTTAAATCCATTACAATAATTGAAAACGCAAAAAAAAAAACTGCCCAACAGCATCTATATTCCATAGGGAAGGGTGTTGAAGCATACATAAGTACTTCCCCATAAGAGTACCCATGGCGACTTTGAGAGGATTAAGAGAAAAAAGAGAGTGGCCAGAACATGATTGAGAATGACAAAAATATCGAAGTTGATACCTTTGAAAAAAGATATAGTAGCAGGTGTCACTGTACTGACCCTTGGATCAGGGGGGTCGTCTTTGTTGAAGTAGGGTCTACTCCCCAATGCAGGATTGCTATCAATGATGGCAACATTCAGGTGCTTTGTCAATGGCATGCTTGCTGCAAACACGCATAGAAGGTGATGGTTCTGAAATTTTAAGGCAACCGATGGAAATGGCAATATTCTATATCCTCCAGCCCAAACCAAATCTATTTAATAAATGAAAGAATATGTAACAGTACAAGACATTACAGCGCTCAAATTCATGATGAAATTTTATCCAAAACATTGTTCTGCATTTAGATATTGAGGTGAATCAACATGGTTTCACTGACATAAATTGAGCATATTTTCCACAAGGGAATTAGGTAACAAAGGTCTGGTGGCGTTTGAGAGAGACTAAAACCTCCCAGGAGATCAGATGACCAATGAATTAATAACAGTGGCATAATGTGTTAAGTAATCAATAGGAAATTAATTGACTTGGTCAGAATCTGCTTGTGGACATCACTCTTAATCCCTAGAAGAAAATAAAAAGAAACTACAGGTAGGAAAATATTGTTAGGCTTATGACTAAAACAGAACAAGATGTCATATTGTGTAACAAGATTTCTACCAGGTTTAGTCAAACAACCTGCCCCTCCAACATAGGATACAGTTAATTAAGTAAACACAAAACATCACATACCCAAGGAACAAGCTAGAGCCATGCCGACCATGCCTCCTCCAACAATAGCAATATCATAATGCTGAATGTTATTAGAGATATCATGTGTCTCCTTGTGCTCCTAATTTTTCAAGCAAATTAATTAAAATCAATGTCAGACTTGATATATTTAGAACTCTTTAAGAAGCAATAATTATATTGCGGAAGAGAACAGAAATGAAAACAATGGAACAGTAAAAGCGTCCAAAAAAAAATTCACACAAGCATAGATAGAAAACAAGCTCTAGATTTGAACTTTCAATCCCTGTTGGGTGGCTATGGACATATGAATGGAAGAAAATCAACCACGAAAGAGGGGGAGGGGAGGGGGGGGATTGTCAGATCCAAATCTGGGCAAGATTGAGGTCAATAGTCAACAACAATGGTTCAAGGTAAATATGGGGTAGTCTTTGGTGAAGTATCCAGTCAAGTTAGGGGAGATTTGCATCCTATATTCGATGTGGGGGTGGCAATGGTATAAAAGTGAGGTTCTGGCATGACATTTGGTGCGGGGCTCAACTTTTAAAAGATTTTTTCCTGGAATTGTTCTCAATTGTGCTAAACAAGGATGCTTCAGTTCACTCTTGTTCGGTGTTGAATGAAGTGGGGGGGCAGCATGATCTTTTTTAAATTCATTACAAACAAGCTTCCAATGATTAAGAATTAGGATGTGTGGATTTATTGTTTGATAATTTGTATGCTCATACCCCAATAGAAGAAGGTCAATATTGTTTGAGTTGGAAGGATTTTTTTTTTTTTTTTTTAATAATCTAATAGTTGGGGGAGTCAGGGGATTGAGCCCTGGATATCTCCATTGAAAACACAAGCACAATAGCAATTCTTGGGTTCCACTGGAGTATGTTAACATGAAATAAATTTTGACTTCATAGTTCTCACACACACATAAATATATATATATATATATATATATATATATGGAGAGATTAATATTACAGGGCTAGGTTGGCCACAATTAGAACCAGATACTCTTGTAGCTGCATCAGTGCAGAAATGCTTGTGCCGAACTTTTAACCTAGAGACATTCACATAGAGTATTCTTGCCATTACCCTGTGCAAGCAGATAATATGTTAGGGGCTATAACCAAAGGGTATCTGTAACATAAGCAATCGTGAAAGCATACAAGATAACATTGAAAACGCAAACCATTAACAATATCCACCACACCCGCATATAAAATCCATGACGCAAACTCCCAAAAGTTTTCGATCATATGTTGAAAGAACTATATTTTTGAAACATCCGAGGAGGAGAGACTCTTTGTCAAGTTAGAATTTGGGTAAAGGTTCCATGAATTACATAATACACACTCATTACCATTAAGGGTCGGCTATGGATCCTCTAACATCAATCAAACCAACATTTCAAATCCAACTCTTACATATTAGGGTTCCAAATATTACTCAATGCTCTTGGAGTATATTAAGTTAAAAGGAAAATTCTATAAGATTGCTATACGACCAACTATGCTGTATGGTACCGAATGTTGGGTTGCTAAGAAGAAACAAATTCATAAAATAGGTGTAGCTGATATGAGAATATTAAGATAAGGACAGCTCTTGTTGATGAAAAGATGAGGGGAAGTCGCTTGAGATGGTTTGGTCATGTACAAAGTACACACGGTAAAAATAAAAATAAAAAAACATGTTGGTACAAGTTAAGGGAACAAAAAAAATTTAGAAGACCCAAAATAATATTGGTAGAAGTAATAAAAAATGAGTTATCAATTAAGGAATTGATAGAGTATATGACTTCAAATAAAGTAGAATGGACAAAAAGATGGCCAAACAACCCTAACTAACTAATTTGTTGAAAGGGGACCCCAAAATTTGGGATTAAGGCTTGTTGTTGTTTTTGTTGTCTTAAGTCATATTGATTCTCTCACATAAAATCTAGGATGCATGGACACCGACACGAGTAAAAGTACGAGTACGGATACGATTTAGCAACACGAGCAATTTTTAAAAAATTATAACATGAAACGGCAAATTAGACACCGTTACAACACAAGTACGACTCAGATACAACACAAGCATGGCACCCCCAATGAAGTGTCCGTGCATCCTAGCAAAAAAATGGCAGTTCCTACCATGCTTTTTTTCCTATAGCAATAGTCATAGCAGCACACAAAGTTTCATACCATATATTACAAAAATGCCCCAGATTTTTTTTTTTTTTAATTGGAACTAAGAAAACGCAAAAACAGTTTCCATGGAAAGGTCACTTCAGGAATTGTAACCTATGTTAGTCTAAATCAGAATATGAAGCAATGCAATTCAGTTTCAGTTAAAACAGAAGACAATGATTTTGTGAAACTTAAATAATGAAAAAAAAGAGGTGTTAAGTCCGCAACATTTTCACAACAAATCATACTGGTTAGTTGTTATTGATTTTAATTTGAACCTACTACTGAAATTAATTTGTTATCCCACCAATAACAACCCATGTAATAACCTAGTACGTAGAATTTGTTGTGAAAATATTCTAGACATAACATTTATCATAAAATAAAATATAAAATAAAAAGTTTGATTAATGGGAAATGTGTACCCAAAAGGTGTGCTGCACCATATCGGTTTTGGTTTCGGTGCGGCTAATTCGGTTATTTCCCTATTTTCTCAAGAACTAAACACAATGCAATTAACATCCCAAAACCACATCTTAATCATTGAAAAACCCAAATATTCCTATAAAAAAAACAACGAAAGAAAACAATCGACTACAAAGAAATTCTCAACCTTTCTCTCAAAAATATACCCATTTCAAATCACAAAAGACCCAAATGAAAAAACTAAGCCAAACCCATAAAAGATAAAACAAAATCATTGAAAATAAAATACATAACAAACCTGGTACAAAACATTGTAAGGTGCATCCAAAGTCAAAAACCTTCACTAGAAACTCCTGAGAATGTCGTGACAAAGAGAGAGGAAAGGGTAAAACTTCAAGAACGGTGGCATCGAGCAGTAGTGTACGAGGGCATTAAGCTGCAGAAGGAAAAAGTTGAGGGGAGAGAGAGAGAGAGAGAGAGAGGGAGAGGGAGAGTTGCTGGTAGAGGGAGACTGACGAGAGCGACGGGGGTGTGAGTAAAAAAATCTAGGTTTTTAAAATTGAAAATCGACGTTGTTTGAGTTTTTTTTTTTTTTTTTTTTTTTTTAAGAAATGCTATTTATTCAATAATTTTACAAAAAATTTTATAAGAAATAATAAGTGGCAATTTTTTTTTTTGAAATAATTATAACTTTCTGTTAATCTCGCACCTCGAACATTTTCTCTCTTAGACTTCTAAGCACTTTATACATAAAGAGGTGCTAATTCAACTATAAGACTTTTAGCTGACAAGTTATTTTTTGGTTATTATTGTTAGGGCAAAATAATAATGGTAGGTTTAAATTTACATCAATAACAACAACTCACCTATTAATTTGCTGTAAAAATATTGTAAACGTAACATTTTTCAATTTTTTTGACCAGATATTAAAATCAATGCTAGCTTCAAAATGACGTGGTTTTCGTATATATTTAATAAATAACTAGCCTTGGAGCACGTGCATGAGCGTGTACTCAAAGGCTTCTCTATTTTTTGGGTAAAGGTTAATTTAAAGTATTTATTATAATTTGGAATTATTACATTTTTCAATCACAAAAAAATTTAGAGATATGATAAATAAATTATTTCATCCAAAATGCAAAACACTCATCACACCACTATGTATTTCTGTGATTGAAAAATGTAGTAATTTCAAATTATAATAGATGCTAATTATTAACACTTTTACCACCAAAAAAAAAAAACCAAACATATCAAACCACACGCATAAAGAAAAACGTAAACCAAAAGGAAATAATTATTTGTTCTACCAAAAAAGATAATAATAATTATTATTATTTACAAAGGTAATAGTTTATCCCAAAAAAACAACCAAAGTAATAAGTATTTAACAACCTCAACCAAACATAAAGAAAAAAGAAAAATAAAGTACCAAATATATAATACTAATTATATTGCATTACAAAAGATAAAATTGAATGGTACACAAATATTTTTGTTTATTGCTGTGTAATGGTACACGAATAAGAAGTGAGACCTACACCTTCAAAGTTCAAACCACTCGCTAGTACTCACTGCCCAGTACTGCAAGTTTTCTTTAGTCTCGATGTCGTTGTTGCTACTCAAACTACTGTCGCTCGTGAATCCCTTTGTCTCCTAATCCTACTTGGAACACCACAACGATGTCGTGATTTGGTGTTGCACACAGGCCACTGGTAAAGCTGAGATACTTCATATTCATTTCTGAATGGGTTTTAAATTTGGGCATCCTGTATCTAATTCTGTTGCGAATGTAGCACTTTCAGAAAACCAAAAGCAATCCTGATCAAGAAAAGATAGAAATTATCAAAGAGAGGATACACATTACGTGTAAATATTAGTGTAAAATTTAAATATTACTTAAATTTATTGAAAATACATACCTCCTATCCTAAGCAATACTCCACTTCATGCTTCAAAGTTTTCCACAATTGTCAAAATCGAAAATGAATTTAACATGGAAGTTGGATAATAAACGTTGTGTTTTTGGTTAACTGCTTTGTTGTGGTTGATTTATCAAATTGCCCTTTACGTGAATAAAATAATTTGAAAACTAATAGAAAAGTGATTCTATTTTGTAGGCAATATTTTAGTGGGAGTTAGACATGTATTTTTACCAAACTATCATTTAGTTTTGTCTCTACTTAAACCTAGGGGTGTAGGGGTATTTTGGAAAAAAAAATCTGATCCAAACAAGTGCAGCCGCTTAAATAGTAGTATAGATAATAATAATAAATTCTAACATTTTCTTAACTCACACAGCACTGTTTTCTTCTTCTTCTTCTACGTTGCTTCTCTAACCTGCCTTCCCCCAGTTCTCTTCTCTATATTGAAGCATAAAACTATATACGCGTGTTGAATTTTTGTGTGTGTATATATATATATATATATACACACACATATATTGATGTGGTGTGATTTCTCGTCAGAGTGCAAAATAACCACCACTCGCCACACCAGCCATTTTTGGTGTGCCTAGATTGCCCCTAACCATCGTGCCAGACACCTACGATGCTTTGCAACGATCAGATTGGTTCGACACTAGCCAATTTCATTGGTAATGGTTAGATCCTGAATAGTTGATATGAGAATGTTAAGATAAGGGTAGCTCTTGTTGAGGAAAAGATGAAGGAAAGTCACTTGAGATGGTTTTGTCACATACAGGGAACAAATGGGTAAAAAAGAACAAGTTGGTACAAGTTAAGGAAATGAAAAAAAAAATTTTAAAGAAGACCCAAAATAATATTAGTAGAAGTAATTAAAAATGAGTTATCATTTAAGGAATGGATATAGTATAAGACTTCTGACAGAGTAGAATGAACATAAAGATAGTCAAACAACCCTAACTAACTAATTTGTTGAGAGGGGACCCCCAAATTTTGGGATTAAAACTTGTTGCTTGAAGCATATTGTTTCTCACACATAAAATGGTGGTTCCAACCATGCTTTTTTTTCCTATAGCAATAGTCATAATTCTTGGAAAAAAAAATCAAGGCAACACACAAAGTTTCATACCATATATTACAAAAATGCCCCCAATTTTTTTTAAAAAAATTTTATTGGAGCTAAGAAAATGCAAAAATAATTTCCATGGAAAGGTCGCTTAAGGAATTGTAACCTATGTTAGTCTAAATCAGAATATGAAGTAGAGCAATTCAGTTTTAGTTAAAACATAAGAGAATGATTTTGTGAAAATTAAATAATAAAAAAAAAAAATTGATTAATGGGAAATGCGTACCCATTCATTGTGGGTAGGGTATGGATCGGGTATACCCATACCCTACCCGAAATATTTGCCCATGGATACCCGAATATCAATACCCATTATTATCCATACCCGAATCTATTATCCATGGATATCCATACCCTACCCGAAACCCATTTTTTTAATTAAAAAAAATCCAAAACATTCTAACTTAAAAACTAACCAATAGCTTTATCATAAAAAAAATTTAAAAAAAAAAACTTTTTTTGTGTGGTTGATGATGGAAGCAAAGAAATGCATGAAACTAAAGATGGGTTTTTGAAGGTTACCAAGATCAGCTATCAGAGACAAAGTGAAGCTAACGAGTGCAAGCACAAAAGAGACAACCTGACCCAGGAACAGTAGGTAGAGTGTTTGCCAGTGATGTGGTAATCTACTAGGAGGTCTTTAGCATCGAGGTGTCGTTTCGTCAAATGCAATCGGTGATGTGGATTCCACGATCTGAAACGAAGTCAAGTTAGGGTTTGAGATCCATGAACCCGTGAAGGCTCCGAAGGAAGAAGAAGATCGGTGATGTGGATTCTACGATCTGAAACAAAGTCGGGTCGCGGTTTGAGATCCGTGAACCCGTGAAGGCTTCGGAGGAAGAAGAAGAAGAAGATCGGCGATGTGGATTCCGTGATTTGAAACGAAGTCGAGTCGGGGTTTGAGATCCGTGAACCCGTGAAAGCTCCAGAGGAAGAAGAAGAAGAAGAAGATGATGATGATGAGGAATCGTGTGAGAGTTCGTCTTCAATCGGAGTACCCAATGATAGCGAAGAAGATGATGATGATGATGAAAACGATGACGTTTCGTCCAAGGAGGCCCAGAGCAATTTCTAAATCGCGTGAGAGGTTTTTTTTTTTTCTTTTTTTAATATGGGTCGGGTTTGGATAATATCCAAACCCTACCCGAACAATTTGGGTAATACCCATACCCTACCCAATTAAGCTCTACCCATGAAGAACCGGGTATTACCCAGAATATTTGGATCGGGTAAGGTTGGATATCCATTACCCAATGGGTATGGCCATCCCTAATTGTGGGACAAAAATGACTAGTTGTTGTGTGTGAAAGAAAGAGAGAGAGTCAAGGCTCAAAAGTCAAAAGTCTTGGACTGAGTTGAAGGCCAACCTTGGTAAGGGCGATTGCACGTTGAAGGCAAGGCAGGAGATTCTAAAAGAGAGAGAAAAGTAGAGAACATCTGCCTCCTTTTCCTTAAACCTTTGGCGAGTCCACTCAAAACTCAAGTCACGCGTCTAATTTGACGCATATGATATACTAGCAATTGCAAGGCTCTTGGCATTGGTGTTACTATGCAATTTATGGAGGTAGACTTGTTAGAGCATTCACAATGGTTTTTTCAATCCTATCTTATTTTACTATCTTAAAAAGTCATTTTATCAATTATACGATACAATTTTACAATACTTCCAGCATCCCAATTTTTATTTTCCTATTCTACTCATTAAAATAATATTTTTATACAATAAAATAATATATCCCACAATCACCATCATTTACCATACAACACATAATCTACCATCAAGAACCACAATCACCACCACCACTGCACTATACACACTTAACACCACCACCACCACCAGCAACCCATAATCTACCGTCAACACCAAAAAAAAAAAAACAAAGCAACCCACGGTCACAACCCACCTATTGAAATCAACCCACCACCAACCACCAACCCAAAACCCACTCCCACACAGATCACAACCCACCTAACCCACACAACCCGCACGACCCAACACTAACCCACCGCAATCTCCATCGCTAACCAAACCTAGCCCTTCGATCCACGCCGATCCAACCTCCAAAATCCAAAACCTAGCACCGGTGCAACCTCCAAAATCCAAAACCTAACACCAGTGCAACCTCCAAAATCCAAAACCCAGCGCCGATCTAACCTCCAAAATCCAAAACCCACTGCCACACACCACCAACACAGACCCACGCCGCCACTACTGCCACATCAACAGAACTTTTATGCCACGCCTACCTCTACCGCTACCACCACCACACGGGGTTTTGGGTTTGAGAAAAGGGTGTTTCTAGTTTGAGGAGTAGAAAGGGCTGAACAAGAACAAGGGAGAGAGAAGAGATGGAAGACGGAGAGAGAAAGAGAGAGAAGAATAAATTTATATGAAGGAATAAAATATATTAAATTTCATACAACCTGAGCTACAGTGTGGTTCTACATTTAGAACCACACTGTAGCACAATTGTATTTTTTTTTACAATAGTTGTAGTTTGCAACTTCTAATGAAGCAAGCAATTTGGGCTAAATGGCAAAACAGACTTACAATTTGGGATTTCCATTGTCCACTGCTAAAGCTCTTAGCTATAGGAATTTAAGATTACTAATAACTCCAAAAACAAGTGAAATCATTATGGAGGCCAATCATGTCTAAATATTGTCTGAAAAACCACTATTTTATGTGAAATTCATCATTATATATGGCTTGATGTTGAGTAAGTTTTAAATTTGAAGACTTGAACTCCTTCAAAATAGTTCATTAATCAATTTGGAGGTTTTGATTCCCTTGAAGCAAGTAGCAAAGAATTGGGTCCATAACATATCTAAAGCATGCACTTGCTTTGACATTAGTTTGCCTTTACATCTTTGTATTTTTCCTTTTTAGAATTACTTTCTTGAAGTTGTTTATGAATTCCAAGACATTCAATAAGGTGAGTATAATTATTTCATGAAAACTACTAAAATTACTACAAATTTTATGATAAAAACCTTACAAACTAATGTGGTAATGAATGTAACTGTTGAAAGTTCAATAAAATAATAAATGAATGTTAAACTTTTTTTTTTTTTGTGAATGGTGAATTGGTGACACATTAATAGTAGTTCTTGTCTGTTACCAATGGCAACATATCATTCAAATTTCAAAGTATTCACGATATGAAGATGAAGCAAATCAATATCAGGCCTATCAACTCCTACTTGGATTCTCAAAAAAATACTCCTACTATCTATATATCATATACTAACTATATAATAAATTTGGATCTCACAAATTGTGATTTAGTCAAATGTATATACTTTTTTGATAAACTGGAATTCATTAACAGCAAGAAACTGAAGGGAAAACAATGTATTAGGACAAAGCCTGTTATGATACATTCTTGAGCAATCTGAGTTTATAAGCTCAAGCAATTCCATGGGAGGATCAACATAAACAAAAAAATCTTCATCTTGAGTAATTACTTTCTTGGCAAGAAAATCTGCACAACCATTTGCTTCGCGATAGCAATGACCGAGCCTAACTTGGGGAATTTGACTAAGCAAGCGCCTGCAATCATCAACAATAGGAGTAACTACAGTATTAGAGCAAAGGGGGTTAGCAAGGAGCTCAATAACAGCTTTAGCATCAATTTGGATATCAACAGCATACAAGTTAAGGTCTTTGCAAAAGGTGAGGCCATCTCTAAGGCCCCAAAACTCGCAGTAAAGCTGGTAGCTCTCCCCATGTTTCTTGAGAAGCCCTTTATCCATTCGCCATGCTCATTCCTCAAAATACCTCCACACCCAGCCAAGCCCGGGTTACCACTGGAAGCACCATCAATGTTGAGGCGGATCCATCCTAGCTACAGCCTTTCCCAACGAATTTGTGTCACCCTTCGCACACCAACTTGCTTAGGATTGAAAACACAATATTGAAACTTTGATGCACAAAAGAGAATATCCTTGTGGAGGTTAGCTTTGTAGGGGCAATTATTAAAAGCCATGCCATTCCTTTATTTCCAAATCATCCAAACAACAAAGGTAAATATAATTCTCCAAGGAATATGACTTCCCACACGGCACAAAGAATCTTTACAATTTCTGCTCAACCACTGAAGCATATCTTCCTCAAAAAACCTGTCATTAGCTTTTATTCCCAGCTGACCCAAATGTTTTTTGCCACCACACAGTCACGCAACCCATGCAATATAGTCTCAGGCTCCCTTTGGCAAATTTGACAGGTTTCCAAATCCCTTAAACCCTTTCTAGCTAAACACACTCCCACTCCAACGCTATCATGAATGCACATCCATGTGATATAAAGGTTATTTTCAATAAAGCAAAAGAGTAAAAAGATTGTACATGTGATATAAAGAAGGTATATCCATTTGGCTACCGAAAATGAGCCAAATGGATATACTCTCTTTATATCACATGGACAATCTTTTTACTCTTTTGCTTTATTGAAAATAATCTTCTCCATTTGAAATGAATTTATTTCATTATTTAGATTAAATTTTACAAATCTAAAAATGTGTACAAATTGTTACGTCATTAAAATCTAAAATGACGTGGAAGTCTATACAATGTTAGATTTAAAAAATAAAATCTTTTACTCGTGAAATTGACGAAATGGAAAAGATTTGAAATTGAGAGAATAAGGTTATGTTTGGTAACAGTTTTAATTTTTTATTTTCAAAAACTTTTTTTTGGGAATATAAAGACAAAATAATTTTCTTGTATATTTTAAATCAAAAACATGCTTGGTTAGTTAAAATTAAAAAGAGAGTTTTTTTTTAATAAAAAATAGAAAATACTAAAATTTTTTGTTACTAGGATTTGAACTCTAATGCTAACTCATTAAATGAGACAGATTCATTAAATTAAATGCATGTTTTCATTTAATTTTTTTTATTAGAAACTAAAACAGTCTTTTGCATGTTTTCAGTTTCTTTCATAAATTGAGTTTTGAGAACAATTTTTATTTTTTGTTCATTTTGAGTTGTCAAACTAGTTTTTTAATCTCAAAAATAGAAAATTATTTTTAAATGCAGAAAATAAGGGGAAAAAACAATTACTAAACATACCCTTAATTCCTTATTTTATGTACTTGACATTGTCATATAATGTGCTTCATCATGTGTCTCACTCTACAAGTATATTAAAATCACTAAGATAGTCTGCTATATGTGAAAGTCTATTATTGTAATTTCAAAATTATAAAAATATTACTCAATTAAAAAGCTATTACTACAATTGAATATATACCATGAGACCAACTTGCAATTTATCATTTTATTCAATTTATTCGTCAAACTAATACTATAGTGTGCATCATCATGTTCCTCACTTTAACACTGCCATATAATATATTTACAAGTAATATATTAAAATGGAAGTTCAATAAAGGATCCAAATCAGATTCTAAGAGCATTCACATCAAACTTTCAAAAATTTTAGCATTTAGCAACTCAAAAAGCCACTTTTAATTTTAACAAGTAATTTTATAATACACCCAACATCAAGTGTTCTATTTTTACCTTCATCTCATTAAAATAATATAAACAACTTATTAAAATGAAATAAAACTTCCAAAAAAAAGTTCATAGCAACCAACTACATTCCCCACCACCACTGTGGCAGCCCCAACTTACCCAAAACAAAAAAAACTCAAACCACCACAAAAACAACAACAACCACCATCATCAACAACCCACCACAAAACGCATTAAAAAAGACCAACACTCAACCACTATCATAATCACAAGCCACCTCCAAAAAAAAAAACCAATCCACCAAGACCCCCACCACCAGAAAAAGAAAAGAAAAAAAAAACCCACCGTTGCCTACCATTACCACCATGACCCACCACAGCACCACCACCATAACACACAGAACCCATGACCCAAAATCCGCCACCACTGTCGACGCCTGGCCAAAACGGATAACCGCCGGGCCTTTGTCCGACCACCCGCCGTTGCGACGCTCTCGCATGTGCAGGGCCCGTTGGAGGTCCCTCTCAATGATTGTGTGGTCCACACGGAGCTTCAGGTGCTCTCTCTCTCTCTCTCTCTCTCTCTCTCTCTCTGTGTGGAGGAAGGTGTTTATCTACCTTTGGAGGTGTGGCAGGAATCTTGGCTAAATTTTGGGTGATTACCAAAGGTAAGTGAAGTCGCCACCAATCATTGGGTTTTTCTAAGGTGTGATTGGTCACCTGTTTCTAGTTGATTTTATTACCGATCCTTGGCTAAGAAAAATGGCATTTTTTCTAATCTAATGTAGATGGCAAAAAATCTTGATTCTTGAGTCCATAATTTTTGGTTATGTGTGGGAAAGGTGTTAGGCACCCCACAACGCCTGTTTAAGAACAATCATTTGTTTTGATAAAACCTTAATTTTCAGAGATTGGCAATAAAAAACATGATTTTGGCATTAACTTTCGGGGATTTGCATTCATGGGAGCTTTGAGGTTTGGTTTTTGAATAGGTGTGGTCTCAATCTATGTTTTCCTAAAATATTCGGGTAAAGTGCCAGATTTCCATGGCGAAAATCCGACAATGTGTCACCTTACTTTCACAGCGAAAATTAAGCATTGATTTGCCTTAAGTGACATGGACTATGACAATCACACCAAAAAGGGCGAGCAGGTATATGTATACATACATCATGCACAATGCTAGCACATTGAGCAGGAAAGTAAATGCCTACATCCCTAGAGTATGGCCCAAAATATAGGTGTTGGAAAGTAAACAAGGGTCACCATACTCTAAAGATGAGGACGAAAGGTACACAACATGATATACCTAATACAACTCATCTAAGAGAGAAAGGAAGGGGGTTTAAAAGAGTACATAACCAAATGAGAGAGGCTAGACCCCTAAACCTACAAAACATAGTCACTTGACTTATATCCACATGCTCGCATCCTTGCCCTTTTTGCTTGTGCCTAGGAGACCATGCCCTAACTCCATGTGTCCTTGTTCCATGTATGTACATACAAAGGCAAAGACAAGAAACCAGCAGACAAGCAATGAAAGGAAAAGATGCATAGATAATGAGCAATGGGAATAAAGCAAACAAGCGAAGCAAGCATAGCACATGGCAAGAAACATGACAAGCAACAAGATAAGCAAGCGAACTAAAAGGCAAACAACCAAGGAAGCAAGCAAACAAGCAAACAAGAAAGAAGGCAAACAAGCAAGAAAACAAACAAAAGGTGGTGTCCGCAAAGGACAAATGTAGGTTTGGATCGAATGTCATAATTTCATTGTGTTAAAGCATGAACGACACACTAGCAAGCAAGACTCATGCATAAACATGTAAGCAAGCGTGCAAAGATGCATACAAAGCCAACAGGTGGCACAAACAAGCATGGTAAGCATAGCATCGCGTGGAGCGAAAAAAGGAAGAGTACCCACGGAACAACCCGGCATCCAAAGATGCCGCCCAAGTGGTTACATTTGAACAAGGCCTCATAGGCATCGAATGTAACCACACAAAGTCAAGCCCACAGAGGGTGCCAAACATGGCAAAGCCTAGAACTAGAGAGGCTAGTACAAGCATAAAGCATAGAAGCAAGCAAGTGTAGACATGCAAATAGGATGATCCAAACCCTTTGATGTGGGCCTTGGTGTATGGACGATGACAAAGACCATAGGGTCTAGATTGGGTCCTAACCATTAGGCCAAAGCACAAGAAAATGCGATAAAAGGAACAAAAGGGCTACAATAGCACATGGCATGACAAACAAGGTCTAGGCTTAAGCACATAAATATGGCATGAAGCACACAAACACATAGATGATGGCATAAAGCATGTAGAGAAAATCGATCTAAGCATGTAAACACGCCGATCTACACATATAAGCATGGAAATGTGCATGTAAGCTTGTGGATATACATCTAAGCATGTAGATATAAACATAAAAAAAAAACATGGAAGAACACAAATCCACGCATACAAACATGTGAAGGCATAGATCTAGACATATAGGTATAGAAGCATGCATGTAAACATGTAAATCTAAGCAAGGCATAGTCGGAGACATAATATCAAGCATGTGAGCATTTAGAGTCAAACATCAACACATAAGAAAGAATGATCTAAACATGGCATAAAGCATAAAGCATGAAAAAAAAAAGGCAACTAGCACATGAACAAACATAAAAGCATATGAAAATAAACTAAGAACATGCTAAAAGTAAGGTAAAGCAAGAAACATGCTAGAAGCAAGGTAAAATAAGAAACATGCTAGATAAAACAATATATCATGTTATTAAGGCAAAAAGAGCAAGATAAATACTAGGAAAAAATTTAGAAAGTTAGGGGTGTGGATAGTAGCTAAAAAGCTACACACACACACCCCTAAACCCCAAATCCAAAGCGTAGAACTAAGGAGAAGAAGATTGGGTATAAGAACAATACCTTGTATTTTTGGTGAAGAAGGAAGAATCAAGAGGCTTTGATGTGTTTTTTGTGTGTTTTTGTGTTTGGAAGAGAGGAGAAAAGCTAAGAAATCGCTCAGGCAAAGAGCAGGTATCAGGAAGTCTTCTTTTTTTGGTCTAGAGGGGGTGTCTGGGGCCTTATATAGCCCCGGTGCGAATTACAAGGCAGCGGCCTTTGTAGGTCCACCATCTGAAAACCTCCGCAAATCGGGTTGATCTTGACACCTCTAAAAATATCTTAACCTCCTGTTTCTAAAAAGGTACGGAAATTGAAAATCCAACGGTCGGATCAAAAGTTATGGCTCTCGGAAGTTCATCGATCGATGTGTTAGCCCGGTTTTCATGATATCTCGGCCGTTCTAACTTCGATTTCAACCCATGAATAGTCATTGGACTAATAATTTGATAATCTTCGCAACGACATTGGTTTCAACTCGTTCTAACGGCCGGATCTAAATTATGGTTTTTGGGCCATTTGATAGTCAACTCCAAGTCAAACTTGATCAAAGTTGCCAAAAGTCTCCGAAAAACTCAATTTTGATGTAAAACAATGAAAAGTGATATATTGGGGGAGGGGGGATTTTGACTTTGTTTGACTTTCGGTCAACCTAGGGTTGACTAGGGGCACTTTGGTCATTTTAGCTAAAAAGGCACTTTGGATGCTTTGGTGTCCAAATAGGTTGCCCCATGTCATTTTGGCTGCCCTCGCGGCCCCATGGAGAGAAAATAATTTTTTTGAATTTTTTGGAGTTTGACATGTAAATCGAAGGTGAACAAAATACGGTATCAACAACCACCACCATAGCACATCAAACCACAACCCAAAACCATTTACCACCACCACTTTTTTTTAGAGAGCTTGAGCAAGAGGAAAAGAAGAAAGAGCAAAAAGAGAAAAAGACATAAGAAGAAGCCAAACGAAAAAGAATGGAGTAGAAGAAGACAACAAGTTAAGAAGTTTTTAGAAGAAGGAGAAATGAATATTCTTTAAGAGGAGAAGAGAGAGAATGGAATAAAAAATAATTTTTTTTAACATTGTTGCTACAGTAAGCTTTCAAAGATGACAGCTTACTGTAGCTTGGGTACTAAATGTTTTAGCTTTAGCATCATTGATGTAGATGCATTTTATTGTTTGTGTTGCTAAAAAATAGCATTTTGAAAGCTTTGATACGGATGCTCTTTTTATTTTTTGATACAAGATAGAATTCTAATCAAGCCTAATATAAGTGTATATGTGTGTGAAACTCCCTCCTAGAGACTTGAACCCTGACCCTTACCCCTCACACCTCACAAGCACTTATACTTGTAGAGTGACCATCGCACCAAAGGTGTGCAGTGGTTATGAATGCTTTACTTGTACTTTAATTTTGTGTCAAATATCATTCTAATAAAATTTACATGCACTCTAATTTCGTACCAAGTGTCCCCTCCAATATAAATCTACTTTAATTCTATTTAATACAAATTCAAGCACATTTTGAATTATTTCCTACTTATCTATATATTTATATAAAATCGAAACCTATGAAACTCTCACAATTTTCACGTCAGCACAATATTTAAATAAAATTATCATTTTATTTAAATAAAATTATTTTTATTTAGTCCAAACTTAATTATAAAGAGTGAAACTCTATCTCCTTAACAAATCCAACTTAAACTCAAACTCATCATTTTTTTTAAACACAAATTTTTTTTTTTAAACCAAACTTATTAAAGAGTAAAATTTTATCTCTCTAATAAGTCCAATTTAAACTCAAACTCAAATGTTCAATATTTAAATAAAATTATCATTTTATTTAAATAAAATTATTTTTATTTAGTCCAAACTTAATAAGGAGTGAAACTCTATTTCTTTATCAAGTCCAACTTAAACTCAAACTCATCATTTTTTTTAAACAAAAATATTTTTGTTCAATCCAAACTTATTAAGGAGTAAAACTCTATCTCTTTAATAAGTCCAACTTAAACTCAAACTCAAACGTTGATATTATTATTATTATTATTATTATCTCTCTACTTCAAAATTAAACTCAAACTCAAACTCAAATGTTGATATTATTATTATTATTATGGGGGTAGAATGCTCAAAATACGCTTTTGGACCTGATTTAGAAGTATTAATCTGTTTGAGCAGAGCCTTGAAATTGACGAATAAGCTCTTGTTAGAAAGGTTGATGGGGTTGTCCGAGGAGGGGCATCTCTTCGGCCAAGTCAAGTGAAGATCGTACGACACGTCATGGTGATTGGAAGAGAATTCTAGAAGGTCTGTTGGGGGAAGATATGTTCCACACAGCTATAGAGGAGAAGAACGAATGAGAAAATATCAGGGAAAAAGCTGCTACCACCGCATTAAAGACTCTGCACCTATCCTTCTGACCGCATTAATGGGAAAATGATATCTGAACAATATAGATCAGTTTTACAGCTGTTGTTTGAAGACTTCCAGAGGGTGGTGGATGGGAAAAATATATGGATCATTGATTTGATCTATACATGGAAGATGAAGGGAAGGAGGAGGATGATATAAATGAAAAGGAGAGGCATTCTAGAGGAAAAAAAGAGAAGAAAGAAAGAAAGCATTGTACACATCATCTTCAATTTTAATCTATTGTTTGGAGAAGGAAAATCAATGCAAGTTATCCTTGGCTTATGTCCAAGGAGAGTTTCTGTTATACTATCCATTAATTGTATAGATAATGGCAATCTAGCCCACCATATTTGTTAGCCAATATCCATAAAACCTAGGTTTCAAGCTCACGCTCTACAAATTTGATTGTATAAGGCTTTTTGGGCCTAAACCCATCACGCGGTTGGGTCCGGGTACAAATTGTGTACTTATAATTGGTGTCGTCTGTGGGAAATCTTGTGTTGAAGGAATTGGAACACTATGGTAGACTCCGGTCCACATCATGCAGAGTCTTTGGAGTCCCAGCATGAGGATCATTTCCAGCATCTTGAGCAAGAAAGGGATCGAGAAGGCAGTGTGCATACGATGCACATCGATGGGAGTCGTTCGCAGGGTGGAAGTAGAATCCCCTATGAGGACGATGCGAAGGCCATGCAAAAGGAGAATGATTACCTAAAGAAGAAGCTACGCCGTGCAAGACAGAGGTGAACACCATCTCTTTTTTATCCTTCTTTTGAAGGTTCCCAAGGTACTAGTTGAAGGAAAAAATCTGGTTTTGTATCTCATACAAAACGCATAGCGGAAGCAACAAACAAGGATCTATTTCATTCATGATTGATAACGTGCATTATGTAAATTTCAGAATTTAAGAACAAGATGGCGTACCTTAGTGTGGAGATATTCAAAACAAAGATCAGAAGCACTTGGGAACACTTTTAATTTTCACTCCAATTCCACTTTACGCCCAAGATATGTGGTCTCTCAATCAGTTTTCAAAGAGAGAATGAAAGTGTGTCTCACACTCTCTCACACACCGTTTCTTATTTCTTTCTTCTGAAAAAAAAAATTTGTATGTTTCTCCCTTTATAACTAACTGATTATCTAATTGAGCTGGCCTATTGGGCCTTTCTAATTGGACTTTAGTGTGTGGCTTAGAGTGGGGCCAATAAGACATTAGCTCCAATGGGTCTTGGGCTTTTCCGTCAACTCTTGACAAGTCCAAAGTTACCATTAATTATATTTAATACCACTATATAAATATAATTGCACTCTAGGCCTTATTAATAAATTATATCCCAAAACTTTATTATACATGTAACCCCTTCATAAAATATTCGTAGTAACACAAAGTCATAAATGTAAACTGTCACTTTGTAAATTACTACATCTTATCCTTGAGTACCCGGTTTAATCTTTTAAAGTTATTCATTATATATTTATGAAATCCAATTTCATAAATATATACTTTAGTAATTTTTTACTAAAGTGGTTAGGCCTAACTCTCTGAATAACTGAACCCATTAAACTTATCTCAAAGGAATATTTTATATCTCCATTAAGAGACTATGAATTCCATCTTGAGAATATATGTTCCATCAACACTAAATGTGGCTGCCCAACATACTGAGGTTTTAACCGTCACTTTAGATCTCACTCCTGATATATCAAAGCAACCTACACCTCATGATTAGATCTATTATTCTCTCAGGATTAAGAGTTCATGCAAATAGAAGTCGTGAAATTTATTATTCATTTAATAGTCGTTAGGAGAATAATAAATCTCATAGCGGTCCTGTTCAATATGTTTTAACTCTTAAAACATATCAACATATCAACTAGAAGTTCCCACTTCCATGATCAAGACAAATCATCTTAGTTGATACGTTATAGTCTTCGCAGATGAAATGTCCAATTTCATCACTGACTAGGAATTATAAAATCTGAGTTTACAAAGAACTTGTGATTTACATCTTCTGTGACTTTTCACATAAATCACATACAATGCATCTCATGGACTATATGATAGTATCACATATTCATGTTACCATTATTTTAGGTAATAATAAAACAATTTTATCAATCACAATATTAAGTCATACATAATGTCATACATAGCATCATACAATAAGATTTAAGGGCACTAATTCTAACACTAGTTACAGGCCAAGATCCAGAACTCCTCCTAGTGAAACTTTTTCGTATGAGAAAGACGATCTTCATGGTCGCAAGGGCAAGAAGTCTTCCTCTAAGGGCTTGGGAAACGATGCTATGAGTAAGGCGTTGCACCAAATCTCCAAATCACCTTTCACTCGTAAGGTCGAGAGGGGAAAGCTTCCACGACGGTTCACTCAGCCCACGTTCACCATTTATAATGGCAGAACAAACCCTGTGAAACACGTGAGTCATTTCAATCAAAGGATGACAGTACACTCTAAAAATGAGACTTTAATGTGCAAAGTCTTCCCTTCTAACTTGGGACCTGTTGCGATGAGATGGTTTAATGGCCTGAAGGCGAGTTCTATTAATTCCTTCATGGAACTCACTAAGGCATTTGGGTTTCGCTTCATCACCTGCAGTAGAGTTCCTCGACCTTTGGATTCATTATTGTCCATGGCCATGAAGGAATGAGAGACCTTAAAAACATATTCTGATAGATACTGGGAGATATTTAATGAAATCGACGGCAATTTTGATGAGGTAGCGATTAACACTTTCAAGGTGGGCCTCACAAATAGAAAAGTTTCCGTGCATAGCACGGGTTAGCGACTAGTTTATAATTCAATTTGAAACTATTTCCAACCAATTTGGAATTACAACCTCAATTTGGTCATTTATAAGGTTTTTGATGTATTTCAATCATTTTAGAGATTTTTTAGGGTATTTTGAAAATGGTATAGGTTTTAATAGTATTTTGGTGGATTTGAGCATATTTCAATCCTAGAGGTTTTCTAATAGTATTTTGGTCATATAAGAGTTTTTAGTTGTATTTTAGTCATTTTGGAAGTTTATGGTGTATTTCAATCATATTAAAGGTTTCGGGGCCTTTTAAAAGTTTCAAGAATATTTTGAATATTTTAAAGGCTTTGGGTATATTTCCATCATTATAGATGTTTTTGCAAGTATTTTTGTCATTTTAAAGGTTTCAATGACATTTGGTCAATTTGAAGGTTTTAGGTGTATTTTCTATTCTACTATTTAAGTGGCTTCCCCTGTTTGGACTGGATTTTATTTTGTTCCAAAATACCATCGCTGCAACTTTTAATCAGTGAAAACTGTTGAGGACAAAGCTGTAAAAATACGTCCATTAACTACCCCTAAAAAATGCCTCATTAAACTATCTAAAATACCCTTGCATCCAACATTGAATAAGTGAAAACAATTGAAGATATAACAGTTCTCTCAAAAAAAAAAAAATTTGAAGATATAACAGTAAAAATACATCCATTAATCCCCCCTAACAAAATGCCTCATAAATCTGTTGCAGTCTCCCATCAGTTTACAAATTGAAATATAAAACTTCAATCTTCTACTCATTCACCATTCCAAATTTCTAGTTAACCAGACTTCCATACATTGGCGGTGAGGGATGGATGGAGGCCAGAGTCCTCACAGTGGTGATGAATTGGCTATGGGGATTGGTTTATAATTTTGCTGCTATGCCTCAGAGAGGAGCGTGGATCAATTGAGGGATTACAGTTCAATGGCAATCCATATTTTCATTCTTTGTTTCTAGAGAGTTCTAGTTCTCTCTCTTATCCCATCGACATAAGCTGGGTTTTTCATTCTTTGTTTCTAGAGAGTTCTAGTTCTCTCTCTTATCCCATCGACATAAGCTGGGTTTTTTTTTTTTTTTACTTTGATTTTTATCAATAATTTATGTACCAATATGGGGTTTAACGCATATATGGTGATTTTTTTTGGATAAGTAATGACACATATGGTGATTTTATAATTGCTGTGTATAAGATTTGAACTCGTGTAACATGTAAGTTGTTTAATATTTCTATGGCCACAATTCCGTCTTTTTCCCTCTCTTTTCTAATCTTTCGTTACTTTTCAAAGATTCAATTTTTTTAGTACTTCAGTGGCCTTTTTTTTTAGTACTTTGATATATTCACTTAGATAAAGTGTTAGTTTAATTGTTTTCAGAATTATATTTTCCTTTATTTTGATTTTTTTAAGCTGGTATTTTATTTATTTCATGGTTACCATTCTTTTGCTTGAAGGTATTTCATTTGAAAGTTGTTGATTAGATTTAGGGAAATGCTAACGATTTAGAGCATTGGTTAATAATCTATTTAAAGAAAGTTTTTATAGGAAAAAAAAAAGTAATTAATGTTTGGCAAAAATGCAAAATTGACCCTCTAACTTTCACTGTTTTTCATTTCAGTCCTCTAACTTTTATTTTTGTCAATTTAGTCCTCTAACTTTTAATTTTTTGTCAATTCAAGGCTCTGTTACTGTTCTGTTACTTCTGCCGTCAGACCCACTAAAACGACGCCGTTTGGTTGTGTTTTTTTTTTTTTTTAATTCGAAATTAAAATAAGGAAAATCAGGAAAAAAAAATATTAAGAGGAACAACGTGCCTTCCCCTGAAATTAAAAAAAATAAATAAATTAAAAAACCCAAATACCCAAATCCCTAAAATTGGCCGTGAAACTTTGAGAAAGAAAGAGAGTGAGCCGATTTGAGAGAGAGACTAAGTTCATCGCCACCACCCCACCGTAAAATTCACTATGTAAACCACCACCACCCTCGCTGCTCTGCCTTAACTAAATCGGTAATGGGTGTGCTCTGCCTTACCTTACCGTAGCTCCTCCTCGCCTGTCCTCTGCTTCTTTCCTAACCATTTTGCATATATATTTTTGCAGCTTAATGACTAAACTAAACTAATCTGTATATAAATGGGTCATCTCATAAATACCTTCACCCATCAACACTTCTCTCATAAATACCAGTGGGTAGCTCAAGTTCATCCACGCCGGCAAGAAATGGATGATCCAAAAGCATCTCAGCCGTGACCGTGAACCTGAACATGGGTTTCCTCACAAGAAATCCCTTGCCTCCTTCGAAATCCCACCTAGAATTTTGGGCAGTATGCACTCATAGCCTATAACCCCCAAAAGCTCCTCTGTATCCAACTCTTCCTCTCTTTGAAATCCCACCTGGAATAGATTTCCCAGTAAGCATTTTACACGGCAAATTTACAGTGGGGTGGTGGCGGTGAACTCAGTCTCTCTCTCTCTCTCTCTCTTTCTTTCTCAAAGTTTCACGACCAATTTTAGGGATTTGGGTACTTAGGTTTCTTTTGATTTCAGGGGAAGGGGAACAACGTCCCCTTAATGTTTTTTTTTTCCTGATTTTTCTTATTTTAATTCTGAATTAAAAAAAAAACACACACACACAACCAAAACGACATTGTTTTAGTGGGTCTGACAGCAGAAAAGTAACAGAGCCTTGAATTGACAAAAAATTGAAAGTTAGGGACTGAATTGGCAAAAATAAAAGTTAGAGGACTGAAATGAAAAACGGTGAAAGTTAGAGGATCAGTTTTGCATTTTTGCCTTAATGTTTTGACAGCTTTTTTCATTTCTCATAAAAGTGGTGTCAAAACTTTCCTAAAATGAGTTGTTAACCAATGCCATAAGGACACTCGTTAGCATGACCTTTAGATTTAATAAGAAGGCAAAAGAACTTTACCCTTGTTGTCCATCAACGATTATATTATTTAATTATCTAACACTAGAAATTGTTTTATTGATTACTAGCCTTTGAAAGATTAATAATTTGCATATATTATAATTTAGGATTACTACATTTTTCAATCACAAAATATCTAGAGATATGATGAAAAAAAATTATTTCAATTACAAACCCATATTACTAATCACACCCTTAAGTATTTTGTGATTGAAAAATGTAGTAATCACAAATTATAATGATGCAAATTATTAACCTTTATTTAAAAAAATTTAAGAGCCTCTGAGAGAGCGTGGTCAGAGGCTAGTATATCGTATACATAATTAATTAGATAGAAACCAAGTTGGGTTTTATGTTAAATAAGTGGACTGGATTGTGTGTGGGTAATACATAAGGCATGTTTGGTACATGTGTTTAAATACATGTTTTCAATTTTTAAACAACAGAACACGTATTTTCACACACTTTTTCACCCACACATATTTTTAAAAAAAAAAAACTGAAAACTAATGTTTAATACCAAACGGCCCATAATTTTTTAAAAAGTCATAAATTGGTATTTCATCCCCTAACCCATTTTAAATAAGTGGGCTGGATTGTGTATGGGTAATAAATAACTTTTTAAAAAGTCATAAATTTGGTATTTAATCACCTAACCCATTTATGACATGCTTGAGCACGCCCATTTGCCACCCCAGCATTTGAGCTTTCTTATATTGTTAGAGCAATTTTGTGTTTGGTTGAAAAGAAATTAGAAAAGGAGAAGAAAAAGATGATGACCGGGAAGAAGAGGAGCAACGACGATACAAGGAACAGCA
This sequence comes from Castanea mollissima, assembly GCA_014183005.1. Lineage (NCBI taxonomy): Eukaryota > Viridiplantae > Streptophyta > Magnoliopsida > Fagales > Fagaceae > Castanea > Castanea mollissima. Next base: position 43,221,410 of record JACAVU010000010.1, read on the forward strand.
AAGAGGTTAAATTTGAATTAGGCTACATCGGTTTCGGAATATACCTAAATTTTCAACAACAACCAAAAAGAAATAATAATAATAATAAAATTAAAAAATGAAACAAAATTGTCTAAGGGCAGTGGACAACATGGCTGCATTAACCCTGCATGCAAGCTTGAAGGGTGAAATTGACAAAATTCAAACTTTGAACACCCAAATGATAATTGACCGAATCCTAGAGGATGTAGAATGAATTTTTATCCTCTTATTATTTTGTCTCAATTTCTTTTTTAGAAACAATCTAACTGTTAATCACACATACATGAGTTAGATTCAAGTTACATATAGTGTAACTCTAAACAATGTTAAACCACCCAATAACCTGTTATAGAATTCATATTTTGAAAATTCCACCATTGAATTACTTGTTCTATATGTTTTTAATATTCATGTCAATTTTCATATCAATTAGATGTTATTTACTATTCATCTATAAACTCATCTTTTATGCATTATTTAAACCACAAAAACTTGAATTTAAAAAATTAATCGATGACATGACTATTAATCTTCGATCACCTTGAAATTTTGCAAGTATAGAGAATATATGAAGAAAATGTAATCTAACAGTAGATTTGTTAAAATTCTTATCAAATAATAATTTATTGAGTGGTGTAATACTGCTTAAAGTTAAACTAGGTGTAACTTAAACCCAACCCCACACACATAATTACATTCCCTCACCAAATCTATTATTAAAATATCTTCCTTATATCATCATATACTAATACTAATATAATAAAAGTTGGATTTATAACCCGTAATTATGCCAAGTAGTTACTTTTTGTAATTAGTAAATTAATTTAGTATTATTTGTTATGATATATTTCTTCAAATTAAGGGATAATATTTAAAATCTGTTTAATTTAGATAAAACTTTATCATTTAAATTTCAACAAATTCAAATTATTCGAACTAAAAGTCAATTATAAAAAATTCTAAACTTAAATCCCAAACAATAACCTATGTTTTCTTTTCTTTTTTAAAAAACCCTGACTTCTACTCCGACTAAAATTCTATTATCAATATTTTAAAAATAACTAATTAGTAAATTAATTTTATATATTTAAATTTCAACAAATTTAAATTCTATTCAAACTAAAAATCTATTATAAAAAATGTCTAAACTTAAATATTTAAACTCTATTCAAACTAAAAGTTTATTATATAAAAAGTCTAAACTTAAATTTTAAACAACAACCCATGTTTTCTTTCTAAAAAAGAAAACCAACATGTCGACTTCTATTCCAACTAAAAGTATATTATCAACATTTTAAAAATAATTAATTATTAAATTAATTTTATATTATTTTTTATAATATATTCCCTCAAATTAAGGGATAACATTTAACAATTGTTTAATTTAAATAAAACTAAAAGTCTATCATCAAAATTTTCTAAACTTAAATTAAATCCCATACAACTCACTTTTCTTTTTCACTTTTCCCCCCAAGATGCAATTTACTCTTATATTTTAATCTAATAAACTCATGTGAATTTGCATGCAGGATATTATGCTAGAGAAAAGTTACTATAAATAAGTTTTTTTTTTTCAAATGTTGAACTCTTTTGTGTACATTTTGATTTTGGGTTTTGGTTATAGTATTTAATTTGTGAGTGCATTGAAATTTTTAATTAGACAATCACTAGGAAAAATGATATTGAGGAACTATTTTATTTATTATTGTTTGTATTGACTAGGACATAGATTAAACATAACCTAGAATAATCAAACTCATACCGCACCGCATGTTAAGAAATAACACAAATTACGAAGATAATTTTAAAATATGAAATAGATAAATATGGATAAAGTCTAAACCCTAAACTCTAAAAAATTAGAAATTAAAGTAATTTTTATTAAAACTATTTAATTATTTTATAAATTATTATTACTATTTATTTAATAATTTAATTTTAATTAAAAAAATTAGTTTACATATAAATGTAATACTAGTGTGTATATATACACACACACAAGTGTGTCTGTGATTTTAATTAATTGTATAATATTAGAGCATGAATGCATGATAGGATGGTGGACCTGGCTAGGCCGCTAGGATTATAAAAGGCCCAAATGCATGCCACCCAAAGCATTTATTCTAGCACTCGCCCAAGTGAGGGAACTGTCTGCCACCCATTATGACTGCATCTTATATGACTTTTCCCTCTCTCTTTTTTTTTTTTATTCCTAAGGTTTTTTTAAAAAACTTTATATTTTGTAGGTACATGGGGGAGAAAGAGTGATGGGATATAAACCACATGCATGAAACATCACAAAAAATACTATTACTGATGAACTATCACTTAAACCTAGTTCTTTTAAACTTTTTTGTTGTGATACAACTATGTACAAACTCGTTTTTAGGAGAAGGTAAGATAGAGTAATTCAAAACACTAAGTTATGATGCAATCATTAATTCAAATCAAATGGTGATTCTCTACCCATACAACTATATAATTTAGATAAGAAGAAGGAACAAAAATCCATAAATAAATAATAGAAAGAAAAGTCAGAAACATCGGATTTTTATATAAGATATAGCTTCATGGTTTTTAAGTTAAAAAACCATTGAAATTTGTAACCATATCAGCCAAATTACTCAAATCAGATCAATCCCCTTAATTAGTAAGAAAAATTTTAAAATTCATAAATAAAAAAAAGGAGAGAAAAGGAAGAATAAGAAGTTAAGAACTAAGAAAGAGACTTTATTACTAAGGAGAAAGTCTTTACCTCTCTCCTATATTTATAGGAGGTTATAACAATTTTCTTTATCGCAGATTTTTGTAGTTTTTTAATTTGTATGGCAATACCCAATTTTTTAAAATAAAATAAAGTAAATTACATTTTCCTTTAAAAAAGATTTCCATTTTTACACCCTAAAACTACATTAATTTTACCCTTTAAAAAAAAAATTCCATTCAATTCTTCACCACCTCAACCAAGCCTTAAATCTGTAAATTAAAAGTCCCAAAAAACAAAAAAGTCAAAACCTAAGAATATTAATTTATATATTATGTATACAAAAATCAGTAGCCCCAAACAAGGAATTACACCCCCACCAACTTCAAAATAGTATCCAATAACCTTAAATACAATCCAACGTGTCAACACCTCATTGGCTGCCAAGATTGAAACAAAATAAACGCCACATAATATTTTCAATACCACCTGCATGCCCTCTTCGTGGCCTTCAAAAAACGGCTCTCTCTCTTTTTAGTTATTACTTATCCCCATACTACAAAAAACGCTCTCTCATTAAATACATATATTATCTGTCTCTATTTGTTTGGTTCTTCTTTCTTTGTATATGTTTTTGTATGAGAATTTTGTGCGTCTATCTAGCTAGAGCAAATTAAGAGAGAGAGAGAGAGAGAGAGAGAGAGAGATCATCATGGGTAGGAAGAGAAGTTCACCTATGAATGTGCTGTCTGAATGGGTGAAGAAACAATCAATGAGGATGAAGATCTGTCTTGGTGCAATGGTTGCACTTTTAGCTTTGGTGGCTTTGAAGCTTACCATTCATGATCACAACCACTTCTTCATTGGCTCAGAAATCATCCATGCTTTGGGGATCATCGTCTTGATTTACAAACTCAGAACCAAAAAGACTTGTTCTGGTACATGCATCTATGTTTATATATATACCTGCACTGCATGTCTCTTCCTAATATAAATTATATCTCTCATCTTTATTTTTATTTTGTTTAGGAAACCCAGAAGATGTTTTTGTTGATTTGTTTTGTCTGGTATGTTGAATTATCATTTTATTATTTTTTTTAAGAAAAAATTATATTTTTAAGTTGTCAACATATATTTTTAGATTCTATGTCGTTTGGTAGAATCACATAAAGTCCATAAACTTTCAATTGTTAAATTTGACTATTTAAATTTTAGATCCTATTCAAATAGATTTTGTATTTTTTGGACGAACAAATTATCCTTTTTAGTCTGATACAATAATAATTTAGTTCCATGACCTTTTCAGTTCTTATTTTGACCCAGGTCAATTCTTACATTTTGATCCATAGAGTTTGGAGTAAAATAGCATCATTAGGTGTACTTTTAATGGAATCCTAACAATTTCCACGGTCTAGAGACAAAATTGTAACTAGTCTACATTTAATAGGAACACTTTTCTATTGGATTTTCAAAATTCAATCTGAACTACAAGTTGAAGTTGTCATTCACCGGTTTTTTTTTTTTCTCTTTTTGTGGTTGTCAGGTTTGACTAATTATTTTACAGCTTTTTTATATTTTTTATTAAAAAATATAGTAATTTCAAATTATTATAAATGTAAATTATTAGCTTTTATTTAAAAAATAAAAGAGTTTTTAAGCACGCGCTCACATACATGCTTAGAAACTAGTATCAATTAAAAGTATGTGGACTAAATAGTGATCTGACCAAAATTTTAAAAGGTAAATTATAATTTTCCATCTTATTTTTCTTCCCAAAAAAAAAAATCAAAAAGTTGATTTTCTTTATATTTTATTGACTAAACATCATGATTACGGAGGGAATGCATATCTGGGATTTAAGTTTATATCGATCATTCCTTTTTTAGATTTCTAAGGGAGAAATAAAAGAGTGATGATCCATGAAAATTAACTATTAAGGTAAGCAGCACAGCTAGGATCAGTCATTTTTTAGTTTACTAAGGGGGAGATAAAAGAGTGAGATTATCCATGAAAATCAGCTATTAAGGTAAGTAGCACAGCTAGGATTTTTATTTAGGGGAATATATTAAAAGATAATTTGAAAATTTATTAATTTGGAACTTATCAAAAAGAAAAATATAATTAACAGAAAAATATAAACTATATAATTAAAAAAAAAAACTAACAATGAAACGGAACAAATTTTGATATTATACAACATATAACACGGATGTAATTTGTAATTTGTAATAACTCGGTGGTAATAACATCTTTTGTGGTACTACAAGTTTCTAGTTCAAATTAACCACCTCAGGCCCTCCCCATCCCCCTACCTATATAAAAAAAATATTGATGTGTACAGCTTACTGCTTTAAGAAAAACAATATTTTACAATGTGGCATTGCGGTTCTATTTGGGATCTACTTATTTTGCTGAAACTGAAAACTTTTTGTTGAAAGTACTGTAGATAAATGTAAAAGTTAGCTGAAATAATACAGTGGAATCCATGAATAATACTAAAAAATGCAGTGGAGTCATGAATAGTAGCAAAAATAAGTTGAGAAGAATAATTTTTGTCAAACACACGCTAAGTTTCTGTTTGATATCCACTTATTTTACTGAAACTAAAAACTTTTTGCTAAAAATACTATAGATAAATGTAAATGTTAGTTGAAATAGTACAGTAGAACCCATTAATAGTACAAAAAAATGTAGTGAGACCCATAAATAGTAGCAAAAATAAGCTGAATTTAAATTAAGTTGGCAAAAAATAAGCTAGCCAAATAGACACTACGTATGGTTATGAGAATTTGGGACGTGGGATTAGAACTTGAGGTCTCTATTTCAATTTATTATTTTCTTTCTTTATACACCAAAATCAACCCAAACTTCTTCTTTTTTCCATAACCTGTTTAGCACATATTGGGGGCCTGTTTGGTCGTGCCTTAGAACTTACTATTTAAGCAGTTTTATGGAATAATAAGAAATTTTGTAAATGGCTCTTGTTTGTAGTATTATATATTGAAAACATGCTACCATATGCTGTTCTGCTAATTTCGGAGAATAGAAAACTTGAATGATAGGAAAACAAAAGGCTTCAATAAATTTTTTTTTCAAAATAGTTAGTGCAAATTATTTCATATTATGTTCTTGTTTTTACCTTTTTTGCCATGTGACTCTTAACAACAACATAAAACTTGTTTTAATGAGAGAAAGGATTCTATTTCCATTGCATTTCTTGAAGTCATGTAAGGTTTCAAGTGTGACAAGCACGAAACTTTTTATGTGTTGAGTTCAACCTATTAAGTTTGAGTAACCTATTAAAGTATTGATTCCATTTGATTGGAAGAAGATGGAAAGAAAGGAAGCTCCAATTGGAGTATACATTACACAGTGTATTGGTAGTTTCAATAATCATGTTTTGTTGCCTTGTTCAGGCCTCTCATTAAAGACTCAAGAACTTACAGCTCTGTTCCTAGCTGTAAGATTGTTCTGTAGTACTATTATGGAGGGTGACATTCACACAATTTTAGATTTAACCACCTTGGTGTCAACGTTATGGGTTATATACATGATCCGGTTCAAGTTGAAGTCAACCTACATCAAGGAGCTTGACAACTTGCCCTTATATTATGTGGTAACAACATCTCAGCTTGCCCTGTTCTTTATATTGTAGATTTAAACATTTCTCCTATATTCATTCCTTTGAATTTTTCATGATTTACATTCCTTATCCTTGCTATAATGAGTATTTTTTAGAGGAGATAAGCAAAGAAAAAACAATTAGAATCACAGAATTGCCTTTTTTATTTTGATTTAGTATTGAGATTATTAAACATACTGCTAGGAAATTATCTTATGCGGTAAACAATAATTCCTGATTCATTTGTTTCTCCTTAACTATTGCAATGAATGTAAAGCCAAGGAGACTGCATTTATAAGAGCGTCAAACTGCTTGTTTGGAGTGTCTACATTGTGCAATCTATTGTACTTTACATGTTTGACCTTTTGTTGAATGCTCATCTTTTTAGCTAAACGTAATTAGCCACTGTAAAATATTACTTGACAGTTGAAATTTGTATGTGTTTAGAATTCTGTCAAGGATCTAAGTATGTGTTTAGAATTCTGTCAAGGATCTAGTATGGGATGGTATATTAAAAAACTGTTTTTCCTTGACTTTTATTTTGTATTGCACCTTTGTATATGTTGAAAGGATCTATGTTGTACCATCGTATGGAACAACATAAGCATTGATGTCAAGTTATTTAGCCATTCTTTCAAAATGTCTTATTAATCTTTTGCATGTTTTATTAATATATTGCATTGAAGACTCATAATGACTATCATTTAATCTTAGATATTCAAAAAAAAAAAAAAAAATCAGATAGCTATTCTTTAAGCATGTATGAAGAGAGATGAATTTAGAATGTTTACTGGTTATTCTATGACAGGTGGTGCCTTGTGCTATCCTTGCCATACCTATCCACCCTTTTACACCTCATTTTCTCATCACTCGAATCTTCTGGGCATTTGGTTTGTATTTGGAAGCCGTTTCAGTGCTGCCTCAACTTCGTCTGATGCAGAATGCAAAGGTCTTAGCTCCGTTCCTCTCTTTACTTTACACTTAGCTGTTTATAGATTTCTAAGAATTAATACTAATTTGTTCCATTCTGGCATATTTTTCAGATGATTGAACCATTTACAGCCCATTATGTGTTTGCACTAGGAGTATCAAGATTTTTGGCATGCGCTCATTGGATAATTAAGGTGAGACCTTGTAGGATCACATAAAGCGTTAACTTAATCTGAGTTCAATATGACTGTTCCTATTGCATCCATGACAATTTAGTGGACTCTGTGAAAACACCTAACTAGAAGAAGAGAACAACTTAGTAGTGTGTGTTTTGCACGAGCAACTAAATATTCCTTAATTTCACTAATGAGATTCTTACATTATTCGAGTTTTGAAAAGTCTTTAGGGGGAAGAACACTATGAATTATTGCCTGGACAAGTTAAATGACATCTTTACTAATGTTGTTCAAATAAAAGAAATATAGAGAACAAATCATCTTTAAAAACAAACTATATCCTTATGGCTTTGTGAATCTAATCTGGGTATTTGTCCTCCCTAATATCCAAGTTTTATAAAACAAAGACACTTCATTGGTTTACATTTGGAAAGTTCATAAAATTGTTTGCTTCAGAGTTCAACTTTACTGATACAATGTTTTATAGTCATATAGTATTTGCAAGTATATAGCTTCTTTTACTTCAGAGGGCAATCTTATTGTTGGCATTGGATTCTCTACTTATTTCGCAATATATACACTATCAAACGTTGGTTTTGAACAAACTACTCCATTCTATATTTCCGTAAGGTTTCAACATTTGTTATGCTTGGAGTGCTTTATAAACTTATTTTATTATTTTCCGGTTAATCATGGGGATAGAATTTTTTTTATTTTAGCCAAGGGTTTGTTCTGGTGGTTCCAATGTCTCATGAGATCTACAAGGTCTTGATTTAGAAATCCTAGTCTACATCTTAGGATCACCCCAAGGGATTTCTTCCTATAATTACATGGTGTGTGTAGGATAGAGGATTACACCCACCCGGGGTAACAGTCGGATACTCTAAGGGCTCTGAATACCCACGTTAGCACCAAAAAAAAAGTGCATATATTAGCATTGTTAATTTATCTTTAAGCTGCCCTCCACCACACTTGGATTAAAGTTTAACTTCCAATCACCAACTCATGTGATGCTCTCCTTCGGTATGTGAATATATATCTCAACATTTATTTATTAATCTTACTTCACCCCCTATGAGTCTATGACTGCCCTAACTTGACTGAATAAGAGCATCCTTGTGCTAATTGGTTCCAAGAATTTGCACCATGTCGCTAAGAGCATTGTAGCTCAATTGATTTGCACCTCTTAAAGTTTCCAAGGGAGACATCCAGGGTCAGATCCCTCTCTCAATTTTAATTATTGGATTATCAAAAAAAAATTCAGTAACAGGAAGTTGCATCATGTCAAAATTCAGGCTAGTTAGCATTCATAACAAAAACATATTATCTTATTAGTTATGAATTAAGCCTTTGGAAACATCAAGGTAATTAAAATCAATTCACAAAACTTCAATCTAGTCTGTGACATTAGGCCTATATCATCATCCTTTGAATAACAAGAAATGGGACTATCTATGCTTATCTAAAGTTATTAGTGACATGAGTGTTGATTAATTTCTCACTTTTTTGCTTCATTCATTAGTCTATGCAAAGTCCTATGTGCTGTGGATCACAACACATAGAAAGATAAAGCAAAAATTTTGCAAAATTCACCACCTGTATCATTATGTTGTGCCTTTAAATTGTGGTAACAAATGCAACATTTTTGCCAATTGCAAGCAGATTTATGAGACCCGTGGGAGGTATTTATATTTGATTGGTAGCGGCTACATCTGGTTCTCGGCTGCTTTCCTCTCAGAAATAGTCCAAACATTCATCTTGGCTGACTTTTGCTACTATTACATCAAGAGGTAAGTCCCCTTCCATATGTAATTTTTGTTATCAACCAGTGTTGCTCTCCAACATATATCTGATTATGTCACATCGTCTGTCCCTCCATCTTTCAATTTGCAGTTTCATGCAAGGCCAACTTATAATGAGGATGCCAGTTTAGAAATCAGTCTTGGAGATTGTAACAACGTACATTTGGTTACCTACATTGGCTTCTAATTCAAGCACACATTGAAATGAAAGTGAATGTTCAAAATTTTGACCCTTACTGCCTTTGTCTTTCCCTGTTTTTTTCTTTCGCATGCTATAAAATTTACAAAGATTAGGGTTACATTTTATAAGGCTTTGATTCTTATATATTAATGAGTTGACCATGCATCATATTCCCTTACCCGCTTCTTTCTTTCTATCTTTCTTCTTTTTTTGTGTGCATCATGATCCCCCATTTTAAGGAGTTCACAAATTTCATCATATAGAATCTTTATGTGATGTTAAGTTACAATCAAAATGGCTAAAAAAAAGTTGTTTCATAAAAGTTCTTCGTGCATTTTGTTTTCTGTATCAGCTTTTTTTTTTTTTTTAATTGAACAAAACTAATTTTTTTTCTTAAAAATAAGCTAACTTTTATTATTTTGTCACAAATTTTGCATTTAAGCTTTCAAAAATTATATCTTTTGTCTCATATTTAGCAAATAAATTACCAAAAAGCTTGGGGATACAAACAGACAACAGCTTTTTGGTTTAGCATTTTGGCTTATTTGTTTATGCATAGCTTTTTAAAAACCTTTAGGTACAATTACACTTCAAATTTTTTTTAACAAACAAGCAAATAAGGGATCAGCAAAAAAACTCTTCTCCAAGGGCACAAAAGTAGTGAATAAAAGCCTATTATATCTAAGATACAACCTTGGTATGAGATATTAGTTTACATTTACTGAACCAGTAAAGGTGTCATCACTTATAAACATAATTATTTATTTATTTATAAATTGTTATAGGAATTTGAACATTGGTTCTTTTAATAAAAAAGAGCAATCAATGTTACTGAGCTAGGCTCTTGGCATGAATATAATTATCTTAGATCAAGCTTTCTTTGTGTGACAATCCTAAATTTTCATTCAAATACGATTGTAAACCATTTCTAGAAAGAAAGGTAATTAAATTCAAATTAAAATAGGTTGGATTAATTTGCAATTTGTTTAAGCTGATAATAAATTAGTAATGACTTCAGGGATTTGGTTGTCTCAAATCATATCATATTTTGGGGTTAGACTGATTGGGCTAGACTTGATAAAAAACTTTATGCCATTTTTTTGGGGTTGGGCTTGACTTTTAACCTATTTTTCTTGCATCAAATTTCTACTCCCAGAGAAGAAGTGTGTTCGTCTTCCTTACTAAGAAGAAAAAATTCTCATGACTCAAAATTAAAACAAACCAAATTAATTTAAAATTAAAATGGCAGTTTATCGTTCTGTATATCTCTCTCGACATGCTTTTTGTAGTTTATTTTCTTAGCAATTAGAACCCAAAAAAAAAGGATCCCTTACTTAGTGGTTAAGCTCACTCACTTCTCGCTTCACATTTCAGATAAGTGCAGTGGACCTTTGTAAGGAACCGAGTTGGTGATTGTTAAGAGTTATATGATTAGAGACTACACCATATTAAAAGAATATGTTACCGTTTTAATCCTTTGTTATGATTTTTGAGATTGTAAACTCGTTACATTCTTTAGATGATTATGCATTTGGAAGCCTTTATTTGTCATGTGCCATAGTGTGATGAAGTTTTTGTGAGATTTATTGTTTATTTGAATGATAGTTTTTCTCCTTCTCAAAAAAAAAAAAGAAAAAAAAGAAGGTTTTTTTTTTTTTTTTAGAAGGAGAAAAGAAGGTATTTGAATGATAGTTTTGATTATTTATATCATGGGTATTTAATTTTGTAGCTTAGACATGGTAAATGGGTTGAGTCAATTCATTGGGTTACGAGACATAAACAAGTCGTCTTCTATAGGAAAAACATAAAGTATTGAACCATTATATAACCAAAGGGAAAAACATATTCAAGACACTATGCAAACTAGCAGTGTCAATTTGGGTTAGTGTGCCGAGATAGAATTATTTCGCTAAATGGCTCAACTCGAACTTAACTCATTTAATAATCGTGTCATGACCTTTTAATCCTAACACTACCTATTAAAGAAACGGTTGACACAACACAACCCACTTGACACTCTTAATAAATGGATCATGTTAGATTGACAAGAATGTGACACAACCCATTTCAACTCACTTAATATTAAACAAGTTGAGTTGACACATATTCAATCAATTTTACCCAATTTAAAAAAGAAGATTCTGATTAATATTGTTATAAATTTAAAAAACCACAAATTTAATACAAACTCATCGCATCAAAATACATATTAAGCATGCAATTTGGAAGTTAATAATAACATCAAATACTTAAAACACATCATCTATAAGTTCAAAACAACATTAGAGTATTAATAATTATTAAGCCCATAATGTAGTACCATCTATCTAAAAATAAGTTATTTACATCTTAGAAGAAGTGCATATATTTCAACCCAAATTCAAAATAATATACCCACTATCCACCCCAATGAATTGGAACCCCATTGTCACCCAAAATCAACCAACTACGATCGACCATCATAACCATAACCCAAAATCAACCAACCACCACGAGCCATTGTGACCAAGCCCTAAAATCAACCCTACCCCAAAACCATCACAACCCACCAATATTAGCCACCACAACCCACAACCAAAAAAAAACCCACAACCCAAAAAAATTAATAAGAAGAGTGTGTGATCGATGACATGATTGAAGAAGAGGGTGAGATGGTGGCGTGTGGCTAAGGAAGAGAGTGGTGGTGGTTAAGGAAGAGACTGGGAGAGAAAGAGAATAAGAGAGAAGAGAGCAGCAAGAGAGAGAGAGAGAGAGAGAGAGAGAGAGAGAGAAGTTTAATAAATAATAAGAAATATTTTTAGCATTTTTACCGTACAGTTTCATAAGTAGAATTATACTATAGCAAATGCCAAATTTAATTAGCATTTGACACATCTCATGAAGCATGATTTTTTGTGTTTGGTGGGCACTTGATGCCAATGTTCTAAGAGAAATGTTATGCCAATTTTTTGTTATTAGTCGTTATGAATGGACAAAAAATTAATTTAAGTTTTGAATTTAAATTAGAACTAATAACAACTTATCATATATGATTTGTTGAAAAGGTATTGTGAAAATGTCGTGGACCTAGCACTTCTCATGTTCTAAACAAAAATAATTGTGAAAATGTTGTGACTTTAACTGTTATCATTTTGTAAACATAAATAACTGGGAAAATGTTTGCATTTTTTTAATAGTTTTCTGGATTTTTTTTAATTAAAGAAACTTTAAAAAATCTCATTCTCTCTGTCTCAGCCGTCACCCTCTCTCTCTCTCTCACTCAGTCAGACTCTCTCTCTCTCTCTGTTCGGTCTCTATATGTCTTTAATCTCCACTTTCTCTCGCTCCTTTAGGATCTCTACTTTCATCAAAATCAAAACCTAATGAAAGAAGTCTGAATTTTAGATTGTTTGATCTTTGTTTATATTATTATCTGGTAATAGTGTTAATATATATGGTTTAGATTCTGTTACATGGGTTTCCTTTAGATTGTTTGTTTACTCTGCTATTTTTTTTTTGGATAACAAATTGTTGGAGTTTGGGTTTCTCATACTTTGTGTGTGTGTTTTTTTTTATATTAATTTCTCTCTCTTTTTTTATGTGCCTTTGTCTATCTGTTTTATATATAGACAAAAATGGAATTAAGCTAAAAAATGTTGGTTCAACATTGGTTTTTTGTTGAATAGGATTGTTCCATGAACAATATTCAATAATGGGTTTATGTACTTGTGGATGGTAGTGTGTGATTATTTGTGTCAATAAAAAAAAAATGTTGTAGATTGGCTAGTGAGCGTTTTGTGCTTTCGTTTTAATGTGTAATCGCGTGTTTTTATTAGAATGGATAATCTTTTTTGGCGTCTCTTTGGTGTCTTCTACAGTTCTACTGTGGTAATTGGTAAATGTTTGAGATTCACTTCAAAAGATTCAATGAGTCAGTGACATCCGTTTTGATCTGAGTTATACCTAATTGTGTAGGATAATATTACATTGGAATCAAAGGAGTTTACTTTTCAGTAAAATAGTTTTAGTTGAAAGAGGAGCTTGTTCGAATGCACAATGTGTGTTTTGAACCATTTCTAAGTAATCGCATATACAAAAGATATAAGAACTCTAGATAAAGATGATGTAGTGACTGGTGATACTACGTACCCATGGTAAATTAGTAGTCATTTACTTATACAAAGATCTTAAAATAGATTGCTTAAAAGCGAGATTTGGGTGTTCAGCCTTAGAAAATAATTCTCATGTTTATGTGTCTCCAAATTGTCCACAATAATTTATTTTAAGGTTATTTTTTGATGCAGAGCCTACTCCTATCCAAGATAATCATGTTTCTGAGACACAAACTAAATTGTCTAAGGTTATTGATGGAGAAGTGTACAATGCTCCTAAAAATGTACAAGCTTTGATTGAAAAACAGGAAGTATCGGTTGCTAAGGTAGTTGATGAAGTTTCAAATCAATGGCAAATAGTGGCTGAAACTAACTGTAAAATGGCAGATAAGTTTACCATGATCGAGAATGTATTTGAAGAGTTCGTAGATTATGGTCTATGGACCCTTTAGCGACCAATGTAGAGTTGTGGACCATTTGCTAGTGTTGCGCAAGGATGGGTTGGATGAATTATGGTCATTGAACAAAGGAAGATAGTAGATTAAGAGTTTTAGAACTAATCACAATGGAGGGGGAATTTGAAAACAAAATTTGAAGCCCCTAAATTGTAGCTAAATTCTTCTATGAAATTTGGATTTCTTCTCATGACACCCAAACAAGGAATTTTATCTGAGAGAATTTTAAACACAACAACTAAGGATTCCCTCTTATTATAGTGTCCTAATTTATCATCAATTAATAATTTTTTTTTTCTCCTAAGAATTTTTGTTTTCCCTCTGCACTCTAAAGTTGATGAACGCAACACTAGCTGCATGAAGTTTTTGAACATCACGAGAAAGTCGCCGTGTATATTTTTCAATTGTTAAATGTAATAGGCCTTTTTGGAGTAAAATTGTATCTCAAATAGTGACATTATAATGACTAATTTAAAATTTTAATTAGATCATTAACTTTGCTACGATTTGTTGTTTGCTATAATAGCATTATTAGCATGCATCCTTCTTTATTTGGAAATAAATGCAAATCAAGATCGATTGATGATTGGGATGGGGATTGAAATGATTCGGCATCCTATTATTAACAATTTTAATTTCATTTTTTTTTAATACACAATGCACTATACATATATTAGAACCCCTAATCCCTAACACTTAATCCATGCATTAAAAAAAATTCAATTCAAAATAAAATTCACTGAATACTATTTTTAATACAATTATTACAGCAAATAATGTGCAACCTGTACTCCAAAGAGTTTAAAAATCTTTTACATGTAACATCAAATTACAAAACTATCAACTTGCTTTTAATTATTTGTAAATCTTTAATGAATGTAATAAAATTTGTTGTAAACATAACATTTATCTAAACATAAACTTGCTCTTAAACATATGAAAAAAAAAATTATACATTCATTCCTTTTTATGCATGATTTTATACCAGGTTATATACAAAATTGTAAACAAATCAAACAATAACAAGCAATATGGTGAAGAAATAAAAAACACCATGGAAAACATTTACAAGAGAAAAATCACTACAGGGTAACCTACCATGACCAACAAAGGAATTCACGATAATAAGAGAAGTGTAACAATGTAGTATAAAACTTTTATATTTAGACTCTACTTGCTAGATAAACTGACTATGAAAACCTTCTATACAACTTCAAAACATTTGATATCTCCCTTATATGGATGCCTTCGCAAATGACTCGCTTGCACTTCACAACTGAATACTCCTATTGACTCCAAAACCTCTTGAAAAGTTTCTTCACCGTTGTAATTTACTGGGCTTCTAAATCTCAACTTTTATTAACTCAAATACAACAACGCAATATTTAATTTTCAGTCTCTGAATTTGCAGGGTGTATAGGATTTGTCTTGGATGATTCCTCAATTTGGTTCATAGAAAAGTGCCTCTCCAACCTTTTGAAGTTAAGTATAACAATTACTACTTTTATACTTAAATAGTTAAGGCATGAAATTTTGAACAGATAGTTGACTTTAGTAATTGACTAATATGTAACCCGTACTTATGCACAAGAATGATGAATTGTAGTGGTGTTATTAATGTTAACTTGAATTATTAAATATATAGGACATTAGTTTGACTAGGACATTTGGAGGTATTAAAATGATTTTTCCTTACAATTTTTATGATATTAGTTACGTCAAGTTTCTAATTACACAGTTATTACGTATATAATTTTAAAAATATATAATTTTGAAAAATTCTATTGGATACTATGTATACAATATCAATTCACAATCATTGTTGTTGAACTTCTACTAAATACAACACAAATTAGAATAATAAATTGGTCCAATAATATCTTCTAAATTGAACGAGGATAAATGCATGTGATCATTCAGCTCAATTACAATTGTAATTCCCAAAATCTTTGCATACGAAATATTCGAATAGAAACAATATAAAAAAAATATGCTCATTAGTTTAGAGAAAAAATAACAGCAAAAATATAAACAATCTAGTTTGTATGGAAAGCTAAAAAAATAAAAATCCAATTTTGATTATTAGATCTCTCTCTCTCTCTCTCTCTCATCTCTCTCATCTCTCTCTCTCTCTCTCTCCCTCTCTCTCTCTCCGTCTCTCTCTCTCTCTCTCTCTTCTCTCTCTCTCTCTCTCTCTCTCTCTCTCTCTCTCTCTCTCTCTCTCTCTCTCTCGTTCTCTCGTGTGTGTGTGTGTGTGTATATTAGTTACAAAAATAATGGCTTAAAATATAAAATTATTCAAATTCTCTCTTTCTCTAATTTTATTTATAGAGCTAGATATATGATTAGTTTTTTTTCCATGACGAGTTTTACTAACATATGCCCTTAGTAAATCATTGTAAGAAATTTTTTATGGGAAAAAGAAAAAGTGACTAACTTTTTTGACAATTTTTTTTCAATTTTCAATAAAAATTTCCTAAAATGAATAATTAATATATGCCATAAGGGTTTTTTTTTTAAAAAAAAAAATTTATATTGTAATTTTCGTTTTCTACATTGAATTGACTCATTTGGCACAAAATTTAAAAAACTTAGATTAGATGGGACATGTGGTACAAAATTAAACTCTAATTGAAATCCAATTTTTATACTGAATTAACTCACTTGACATAAAAATTTTAAAATTTAAATTAGATGGAGACACATGGTGTAAAATTGGACAACAATTAGAATCCAATTGGATTTTCTCTCAATTTTGACTTTAATTATATATATATATAATATATATATATATGTGTGTATGTATGTATGTACGTACGTACGTATGTATATAACTCATCAATCTAGATTCTCAATTGATCGAGCCTCAATCAAGGGATAATCAAGCTTCAATCAATTATTGGTCGATTGAAGAGTAGTTGAACTCGAATCTTCATAAATTCCTTTATTATGCTACTTTTTGTACAAATAGTCTTGAACTTGATTGAACATGAATGAATTGATTAAAACACATTTGACTGTGCCGTAGTCAAAGAGTTTTTTAACTTTAAACATGTATTGAGGGTATTTTGGTGCTTTTTGGTGAATATTTTGTCATTTTAGAGTGTTTGGGATATTTTTGTTATTTGAAGCGCTCCTGGGTATTTTGAAACCTCCAAGTATTTTGGTTATTTTTAGATGTTTCAAGAGTATTTTTGTCATATTAGGGTTTTGTTTACCCTCAGTACTTTTTTAACTGGAATATTCTTTTGTTTTAATGAGAAATTGTCATATCACCCATTAACTAAATAAGATGTGGAGATTAAAATCCAAACCACTTGCCAATGTATATTTAAAACAACAAGAGATGACTAGTTAAAAGGGTATTGAAGGTAAGTCAAACCCGCCATTTTATAATTTTTTGGTGCAGACATTGTAAGGGTTTGAAAATAGAAAATGTACATTTTTTTTATTAGTATTTTATGCATGCACCAAATACCTAAAAGCAATGAACTTGTGTTTTGAAAAACATTTTATGTTTAAACAAACATAGCGTAAACTTTTCCTTCTTATCATTTAGTTTACAAAAATTGGTGGCTTATTATTAAATTATTTCATTATTAAAATGGTCCAACAAACTAAAATAAATCACAAACTACACTCTAATGGTGATGTGAAAGAATAAATCTAGGTGACAAATTGTGACTGATTGATTGTCACTTTCACATTGACCCATTACTTTTCCTTCATCACTCATAACCTATTATATCATAATTGTGGCAAAATTGTGGCACAAAAGGATGTGATCCTAGATTTGTTTGACCTAAAAACTTATGATTAAATCTAACTCTGGATTCAACGTATGGAAGAGTAGTGCTTATATGCATATATTTCAATAGTTGAGGTAAGAGAATTTGAATTTTGAATATTTCCATTAAAAACATCAAGAAGTGCTAGTTAAGTTACAAGTCACTTAGCTAAAAGAGTAATGCTATTAACGCAACATTTTTCACAACTGTTCTCGATTGTTAAATTGGTAAGTTATTAACTTATTATTGATTATCAGACCAATTACTCACACAACTTTATATTTCACCATTAATTTATTGTCATTTTAGACCCTGTTAACATTTGTTTTGAATTATATTGTTACTCTATAATTATTATTCCATAAGGAAACTATAAACTCATTAATTTTTTTTTTAAAAGGACAAAGTTTAGCTAGTTGTAGTCTAAGATTACAACATTACTCAATAAAATATGTATTACTACATATTTTAAAAATGTAACCGTTAAATTTCATATTTTTTACGTTCTTAACACACATGTCAGATTTTGTGTTAATCGGATATTATTTACCATAATGATCTATAAACTTATATTTTATGTATAATTTTAAACTATTAAAATTTGTAATAATTTAAATAATTTATTAATAACATAACTATTAATCTTTAATTTTTAAAAAAATTTGTAAGCATGATAGATATAAAAAAAGATGTAATCTAATAATGGATACTTTGGTAAAAAAAAAAAAAAAAAAAAAAGCAATTTCAATTTCACTCAAATGTAAAAGTTGTGGATGGAGAGATGAGCTCGAAAAAGAGTCCAAAAAGGTTTGAGAAGTGCGGTCAGTAATATAAATACTCTCAATTGAACCCGAACTCCCTTTCACATTTCACACTCGCGCCTCTTCGCCATAACCAAACCCTAATAAAAACCCTAAAAAACAAAAAACCAAAACCAACAAAAAAAAAAAAAAAAAAAAGAGAGAGAGAAGAGAGAGAAAGCGAGGTGTGAGAGAGAGCAAAGCACAGAGAAATACCCAAATTTCTCTCACTCACTCACTTTCTCCGATCCTCTTCTCTTCGTTTCAGGTACTCTTTTCTCTTCATTTCACTTCAAGAATCAAAAGATCGCCTTTACTCATTTTCAAAACCCTAATTTTTGTAATTTTTTTTTTTGGGTGTATTTTAGCTGTTGTAGGGTTTGAATTTTGGCATATAAAATGTATGTGAATTCAAGTTAGTGTTTAAAAAAAAGTAAATTTTTTTTAATTTTAGTTTACTGTTTTTTTTTTTTTTGGTTTGATTTGATTTGATATGATTTGATTTCCAGAGATCAATATTTTTTCAATGGCGACTTTCGAGCAGGCGGAGGTAGCTGTGGCGGTGGCTGTGGCCGCGACACCGGGTGCTGATGTTGTATGTGTTGTTATTGATGTGTATAGAATGTTGTCAACAGTTAGTGTGTTGTGTTTGTTTTGTGGGTTTTTGATTGGTTTTTGGTTAAATTTTTGTGGTGAAATGTAGGTGGGCAATGCTTTGTTCACCAATACTACCTTATATTGCATCAATCGCCAGAACTAGTTCATCGGTTTTACCAGGATGTTAGTAAGATTGGTCGTATGGAAGAGAATGGGACCATGAGTATCACAACCTCTATGCAAGTGAGCTCCTATCTTTGTGTGTATAATTTTTGTGTTTTTGTTTAGAAGCTTAATTGTTTACATGTTGTGGATTGTGTGATTCTTATTTGAAATATCGTGGGTTTCAGTTAGTTTAATCGATAAAGTCTAGATATGGGTTCGAATCTTGCATACACCAAAAACCTAATTTTAAGCTTTTTGAAAATGGGGTTGTTTGAGAAAGCTATACCTAGGAAAAAGTGAAGATTTAAAAAGGTGTAGTTGGAAAAAAAAATGTAGTTTGATTACACAATTCGCTCTTGGTGTCTTGGTTTGATGATATAGAGTAATTATAATGGACATGATTTTGGTTCAAATCTATAAAAACATTCCTTTTTGAAATATCTTTTATACCTTCTGAAGCCTAATGGGCAATGGCCTACATGTTGGAACTTGTTTTGTACTTTACCTGTTTACTCTATGTGACCATAATTTATCTCTTGTTGCTATTAATATGGCAGAAGAATGCAGAAAATAATCATTCGGTTGCTAACCATATGTTTTAAAAAAAAAGATTCAGAAAATCTGATTTGTTTTCAATTAATTTCTCCATGACCTTGTAGAGACCATTCCAAAAGATTTGAAATTCATGTCCTGTAACTCATGTTTGGATGAGAAATTTTGAGGTGTAAATTTCTAATGTTAATTTTCCCTTTAGAAAAAAAGTGAGTTAAAAAAAGATTGCATGGAATTTGAACTTGGAATTTATAAGCACTGAAATCCCAGGATCAAATTCAGGGAGGAAGATAACATTTCCAAATTCTGCCAATGTTACTATTCTTATTCAACCCTACCTTTACTACTGCCACCACCACCCCACTACTACTTCTGATGTTTCCATCACTACCACCAACATTGTCCTCATCGTTGTCAATGCTGCTACCACCACCCCCCATCTGCTCCATCACCACCACCACCACCACCAACAATACCACGATACCATACTACTATCGCCACCAAATCATTTGCACTGTCATTGTCATCATTGTTGTAACTGCTACAATACTCTAGCCAATATGTTCTAACTCAAATGGCACCTTGCCCCCTTGTAAAATTGGATGCTTGTGTATTCATCTAACCAATAAAATTTGATTTGATGGGTTTGAGATTCACATCAATTTGAATCCCATGGGTTTGGAAAGTATTTTTTGAATTTATCATTCAAGCATATATTTTAGAGTGAAAAAAGGGATAGTTTGAGTAACATTTTGGTATTAGTTGTAGCCTACAAGTTCTTTTGTATGTAATGTTGAATTGGAAATCAGGAGAGTTGAAGCCCTGATCACTCTATATATTTGTTTGATTTTCGTTGATCAGGCAATCAATGAGAAGATACTCTCACTTCATTATGGTGAACTCAGTGCACAAATCTTAACTGTGGATGCACAAGATTCTTTCAACGGAGGAGTACTTGTTCTTGTGACTGGATATTTGACTGGAAAGGACAGTTTGAGGCGCAAATTTACTCAGAGTTTCTTCCTAGCACCTCAAGACAAAGGCTACTTTGTTTTAAATGATGTGTTTAGATATGTTGACGATGGGAGCCAAAGTTTCGTGAATGATGTTGAAGTGCCCCTTACTCCTGACCCTGGTAATGTCAAACACATTTTACAATTCAAAGTAAAGCCTTTTGTTTTCTTTAACTGATTTTTAGGATAATTTTTTTTCAGAGCCTACTCCTGTCGAGGAGAATCATGTTTCTGAGACAGCAGCTGAACTGTCAGAGGTTGTTGATGGAGAAGTATACAACCCTCCTGAAAATGGACAGGCTTCAATTGAAGAAGAGGAAGTGCCAGTTGCTGAGGTAGTTGATGAAGTTTCAGATGAATGGCAGATAGTGGCTGAATCCAACTCTAAAACTGAAGTTCCAAAAAAGTCATATCCTATATTGTAAGCATTCATCAATCAAAATTCTATCCTTTTAACTTGCTATTAATTAAGTGTGTGGTTTCATGCCAGCTACAGTTGTAATTTCTACGTCCTGGATGTGGGCAGAAGTTATTTTTTACTTCAATTTGTTGTTGCAGGTTAAGGTTATGAAGGACAGTCCAGCTGCCCAAACTTATGCTCCTCGAAGGTCTGTTTCCAAGAGCCAAGAGCAGCCAGTAATTGCTGGACCTCCTCCTCCTCCTCTGGTGTCTGAGACACCGGTTTCCAGCACAAATGCTAATGAAAACAGTAGTAATAAGGATTCTGAAGGTGTGCAGTTTGTTATTGTTAAGTTTTATTTCTGCTAGTTAACTCACATTATGATCTGCATCATTGTTGTTGTTGTTTTTACTTTGTATGGGTGTATTAATCTAGTTAATATGTATACTTTGCGTTTTATGACCAGTTGAAGGTTACTCCATCTACATAAAAGGCCTCCCTTTGAATGCCACACCTTCCTACTAGAGAATGAGTTCAAGAAGTTTGGTCCTATTAAGAATGGTGGTATTCAGTTAGAAGCCAAAAGGTATGTCATATGTTAATCAGTTTATGTTGTTCATTGTTAGCTGTTCCCTGAGCATATAATTGTTCTCCATGTGTCAATACAACAGGGATTTTGTTTTGGCTTTGTGGAATTGAAGTGGCAAGTGCTGTGCAAAGTGCAATCAAGGTATACATCTGTTATTCTGGGCTGATCTGTTTTCTGTTTCTCTATTATTCTTGATATGATTGAGCAGATGAATGGGCCATAACTTCTTTCATTGGTTGACTTTAGGACTTCTTAGATCCTGTTGGTGTTGATATGAGCTTATACTCATTTACATACTAAATCTAAGGCTGTTTAATAATTTATGGGACTTTGTTATGACTGGGATATGCTCTTTATATTTCTGAGTTTTTGGTTTAATTGAGTAAGTTCTCTGCAAGGTGCAATTCTGTTGTGCTGTTGTTCATCGATTTTGCCTTGGTGATATGTTCTTCCTTTTTCCTTTACCTTTTACCTCTCCTGTTATGTTTTACATGATGGAGTAGATGGATGCACCATAACTTGTTTCATTAGTTAAATTGGATATGCTGCTATAATTCTTAATTTTTTTGTGATATAGGTTCTTTGGTTGTAATCTAAATGCAATTTTAAAACCTACTTGGGCAATTAACTTTTGCTGCCCATGAGATTTTGTTTTGCAGTATGTCATCATCAATAAATTGCAACAGTAGTTGATACAATAATAGCTATTGTTGGAAACTAGTCAAAATTAGCAGTTTGTCCAAAAGTGATGCATAGGGTAGTTGGTAGCAAGTTTAGCTAGGGCCATCATGGTTAATTGTATTGCTTGAAGAGTGAGCTGGTGACCCTGTTGTGCTTTCCTGATGTCTTCTATTGGTGCTGAAATATTCCATGGTGGCTGCCGATTTTGTTTCCATACTTGTTCCAGCTTATGACTTACCAGTTTAATAATTCTTGTGAAACCCATCTTTATTGCCTTCAACACAGCCTCACTGCAGCTACCCATCTTTCTGATTGACAATTTGAAAATTTGGTGCTATAGCGTTTAACTTAAATCTTCTTCCCCTCTCTGGATTTGGCTTCAAAGGCTATGCCGCTCCTCTGGTTTTGTTTTCTCCATACTCCATCTGCTTTGATGAGGACTCACTTGCCAGTCTGCATTGTATGCCTTTGTGTTGCTGATTATCCTCTTTTCCTTGGTTTTTTCGTTCCTGTCCATCAGGTTATAAATACAGGATGAGATTTAATAAATGTAGAGTTCTCTCCCCTCCAGTGGGGAGGTTCTGTGTTGAATTTTATTAGTTTTTATAGATTTTAAACAAAAAAAAAAAAAAAAAAAATCTTATCAGTGTTCTTTAATGATGATGGTTTCCAAATTACACATGGTAACTAAGTCTAATTTGCAATTATTACTCTTCAAAATATGTTATTTAGAAAATTATGAAAGGATGTTGCAATTTTTTACTTAAAAAAATCTCTTGTTTACAATATTGAAGCGTTCAGATCTTTATTTTTTATTTTATCTTTAACATGAGGGTACTTTTAGTCTACTATTCATATATGTTGTATGATGTTTCAACAGCATCTATTGCTAATGAGTATGGTTTTGATTTCATTCTTTGTATTAGATCCTTTCAATCGATTGTTGCATCAGTTAGCTTCTTAATGTTATTTTGAATTATTGGATGAAATAATATTTCTATTGATGTTTAGGAGTCGCCCATTGACATCGGCGGACGCCAGGCTGTTGTAGAGGAAAAGAGGTCTACCAGTCGAGGTAAGTCGGGTTTTGTGGATGAATTTTACCCATTCAAAGATTTTTTTTTTGGGGGGGGGGGGGGGGAGTTGTGGATGTTGGCCAAGTTGTGTTCTTTTGGACATTAGATCAGGTGATCTCGGATTTGCTTATTAGGAAAAACATTGGAAGAGAATGCTCCTCTTTCTAAGTAGTTCATTTTAGACACAGGAGGTCTTTTACTGTGGGAGTTAGCCTAGGGAAATACATAACTATGGGGTTAGGGGGAGGAACGTGCAGGTCTCACAATTTGTTCTGATGGACCCATTTTGTCACAAGGGTAAAAGGGCATTCTTGATTGAATGAATGTTGCTTTCATCTCATGGGTTATTTCTTTCTACAAATCTTAGCCAGACATGCACAACTAATTGGTTGATGGTAATGGTTATTCATGGTATGTTTATTAGGTTAGGTGCCACCTTGATTCCATGACATCTAATAGTGACTTCTTTTTTATCTGCAGGGAACAGTAAGGGACGATTTTCATCTGGAAGGGGGAATGGATATAGGAATGAAGGAGGCAGAGGAGGGCGTGGAAATGGAAACTATGGAGGTGGCAGGGGCTATGGTCGGGGTGACTTTAATGGCAGGGCTGAGTTTGGAAGCAGGGGTGGCAACCGAGAAGGATTTTCAAACCGCAGAGGTGATGGATATCAGCGGGCTGATCATGCAGGTGGTAATGGTGGCCGTGCAAATCGTGCTGGTGGATTGACTGTTAACGCAACAGCCAGAACTACTGCACCTCGGATACCTGCTACTGCCTAAGATACCATAACTTTGTGAGGAAGATAGCAGTTAGAGGATTTTTACATTTTTCTGAAGTCTGGTGCTTTATCAAGTGATTGGATCTTTTTCAGATGAGCTACATGAACTTTGCTTTAGGATTTTTGTTTTTTAATTGGTCAGTCATGAGTGATAATCATTCAAAAACTCTATTCAGTATACTAGTAATTAGTACCCATTGTTCAGGTGCATTGGTGTGTTGTGGGTCACCTATTTTTAGCAGTTTTTTTTGGAGCTTGGCTCCTATATGGAAATGACAATATGGTTAGGCTATGGCTTTAGGTCATCTTGAATCAAGATTCTTGATATGGGATTCTTTTTTGTTCGATTCATTTTTTTATTTTTGCAGATATAGCTCATGTGTCAAACTTTTTAGTTTCTTTTAGTTTGAGCCATTTGATTTCCCAAGTGAGGAAATGTAGCCCTTGACCTTGATGCGTGCACCATTGAATCATGAGATAAGTTGTGTGTGGTAGTGCATCAAACAGAACGTCTCAAATGGATGAAATGCTCCTAGTGAAACCCCAGGCCTGATGTGTTTGTTTTTTCATTGTTCTTTAGGATTCGAGTAGTATGTTTCTTGTGCTTGTATATTTTGTACCTGCTCATCTTGGTCCCAAATTAATGGCCGCCTTTAGTCTGCGAAAGTTGGCTTTTTGTATCAAACTTCTCTCATTGATTGGTGAGCAGCATTTTGCTTCTCCTTGATTATCTGAGATCTCATCAATCATCACTGTGTTATCTTGCCCTGCTACATAGTAATTTAATCCTTAAAAAGTTTGATTCATGTCACTGGATTTATTTATTTCCTTAATTTAACTATGCTTCCAATCGTGTTTGTGATATTTTTATTTCTAGCTTGATATGAAATGGAAACTAAAAAGTTTCCTAAGTTTATAAATATAGAAAAGATAAAAATAGGTTTTCACTAAAATGTTTTTTTAAGCCTTTCTACAAAGAAGCGGTTAAAATACCGGAATGAGAGAGACTGCTCCACCCACTGCAAAGAAAACAAATGCGTGGATCTGCTAGTAGTGACCCCTTATTTTGTATCAGTTATTTTGGACGCTTGGGGTATTTCTTACCAGACTTTGTAACTTTGATTCTATTTAATTAAATTCCCCTTTACAAAAAAAAAAAAAAAAAAAAAAAAAAAAAAAAAAAAAAAAAGAAGAAGAAGAAGAAGAAGAAGAAGAAGAAAAGAAAGAGAGAGAGAGAGAGAGACTGCCCCGTAGTTTCTCTATCCTTCACATTCTAAGAGTTATAGATTGCACGTCGATTCTTAAGCTTTGGGAAATGATTGGGGTTGGTTTGGACCCCCCTAATTTTCCTATCCAACATGTATTTTATTTGATAAAACAGTGCTTAAATTCTTTACATACCTCAAGTCCAGTAGAAAGATACTTTTCCCATAATCTTGTCGCAAATTTGGACAGCTCCTAACCAAATGTGTTTTGAGGGCAACTTTTTAGGAAAGAGCCATCTTTGAAAAAGCCAGAATACTATTACTAACCATTGAATTCCGACTCATCCAAAACTTGCTACCTCCCAAGGGGAGCATTTACCAAAATTGTCTTAAGCTCATTGGTTGGGAACAAGCTTCGACAGGTTTCCATAAACTAAATACATGAGGATCTGTTTTGGGAAACCTAGGGCCTGTTGCTGAAAGGAATCTCTACAAATGTTGGTCGCTCAAATTCTCTTTTGGCAGAATTATGTACTTTAGAGATGGAAATGGACTCACTCTAGAACTCAATTCTAAAATTTTAAAATTCAAATTAAATTAGGAAAATGTTAACAAGCACCGCTTGTTAACATTTCCCTATATGGGTCTCACTCTATAAAAAACAAAAAAAAATTATTAAAAGGGTTCTCAAAAATGATAAAAAAAAAAAAAACTGTTAAAAAATTGTCAAAAAGGAAAAAAAAGCTGCAAAAAGTAAACAAAAAATTGCACAAAAATGGTTGTTAATGGGCACTTTATGGTGCCTGTTAACACAACCCATTAAATTAAATGCTAAAGTTGTTGTGGATCTTCTCACCTCATGTACTAAGTTTGTGTTTTAAAATGCCACCCATGCAATACCCTAAATTTTGGCAGTAGGTTGCTATTTCAGCATTTTATGGTGACTCAGAGGTCAGGTCTATCCTAACTATTGTGAAGAAGATCACCATGCAGCATTGCTAGCTAAGGTGGGAATTAAACAGTAGTGAAGATTTTGTGTCATATACAAGGCCTATTATTTTTGGAGCATTACTTACCCCCAGAGGGCCCAGACTATTTTCAGTATTTTGTACTTAATTTTGCCTTTACTATAAGCTTCCTTTAGATAGAGAGAGAGAGAGAGGATGGTGACTTTTAAATAATAAAAATCGATTGTCCTATTAACATTTCGGTCAAGCCATTAATAGGCTGCGAAACATGGTTCTCATGGTAACAGTAAGTCTTTATTATAATTAATGGACTTTGGCCCTGTCGAAAAAAGAAATTAACCTCTCTTTCTCTCTAATGATTGTGCTTACTTTATCATTTGTGGTTTGCATTCTTGCTTCGAACAATAAGCAAATTAATTGAGCCCAAACTATTCATGTACTTCCTCATACACAGGTTTACTGTGAAGGCCACAACTGTGGACTCAATATATTTGGATTATGGTTACTAATTAACAAATAGAATTATATGAACGTATCAATTGAAGGGATTTATGAGCCTCATGTAATCATTCAAGAGGAGAGGCGAAAGTCAGACCGGGTCACCAGGGAGGGGGGGAGTCCAATTGTAAAGGTTAATAACTTAAGATAACTCACCCACAAATTCGAATCTCAAAGATGATCCCATTAACAAGGGTTTGATTATTAAAATCGAGCAGTGTCTGACAAACATCTTTTACATGAAAGGCATGAACCGATAGTATGAAAATATTTCTTGTAACTGAATAAATATTAATTTTTATTTATCTTCTAAAAAAATACACTTTGAACATCTAAAATATCTACGTGGTTCTAGCATTAAGATCAGTTTACTAATTAAATCAATACATGAAATTGGTAAGATTCAGTTTAACAAATATGAATGCTTAAACATCAATGTTCCATTAGACACAAGCCATGACCTATAACTGTGTTATAATATAGTGAATGTGATACATAATAAATTAAAAATGCAACCCCTGTGCTTGATCTTTCGTGCTCTCTAATGGAAAAATATCTAAGACCACACCCCTTTGTGCCACAACTTTGTCACAACTCGAATGTGACAAACTATGAGTGATAAAGAAAAAAATATGGAATCTTATGAAAGTGAAAGATATTCAATCAAAATTTGCTATGTAGAATAGTTATATAAAGGATGTAATAGAGGTTGTGGACTTAGAATTATAAAACAAGATAAGGTAGAAATTGTGGTCTTAGAATTGCTCATGTCAAATAAGTGATACGGGTTACAATACCATATCACAATCACTTCATTTAAGGCATGAGTCCACTAAAACTATAAGGATGCACTAAAACTAAAAGGTTGCAGTGTGACATGTTTCAAATATTTTAAGATCACAACCACAGAAACTTCTCGTAAGACAACCATATAATTGGAACAACAAATCACATCTTGAAGCATATCAATTTAGTAAATTAACATGGTGGCACCACGAACAGCCAGAATTGTTTCGTCAACTTCACCGTACAAGGTGTACTGTCTGTCCAGCAAGAGATGCAAAACTATGCTGCCGTTCAAATGCATTCACACAGCAACAATGTTTGCGTGCTACGTGTCTTACAAGTCACAGCCTACTGTAACATAACTGGAGCCAGACCCAATATTCATGTGGAATATTGATAGAGACCTTCCAGCAAATTCAAAACCATTATTACTGGAACCTAATTGTATTGCTCATGGTGTTCATAAAATCCAAGAGAAATTTAGCGCTTTTTGAAACCAAAAAAATAAAATGTGCATTTGGTAAGGTTTTAAAAGTTGTTTTTTTTTTTAAATTTGCGTTTTGAAATGTGAAAGAAGTCCACTTTAACATTGTAAAACTCTTCAAAGTTTTTTGCAAAAGTCAACATGCGTTTCATAAATATTACCGTTAGAAGAAGTGTTCAATTACCAAATTGTCCAAATATTTATTGAAAACCCAATTTTACCCTTTGATAAATCAGAGGATAACACCTCTCTACTCTGCTACAGAACAAGCCTCTCTGTACTGCTACAATCCTCTCCGTGTTGCTGTAGGTAAAAGTCTCTCTTGCTTTTGTCATCTGTTGACGATCTTCTTCATCTTCTTCTCCTCCTCTCTATATTTTTTAAAAGAATTTTATTTATGTCTATATCTAATCAAACAAAACATTTTGAAGGACAATAGGTTCAATTGATAATATCATGGAGATTGTGAGAGTATTTCCTGGAATGGACAATAAGTTTGCTATTAAAGCTTCTTATGTCTTGATGAAAAGGTCACAGAGGAGATGTTTTTAAATTTCAAGAAGCCAGAGTCATAGTTGTAGTGGCTACAAGAAATGATTTGGAATCAAAAGAAGTGACCAACCTTATGTGGTACTCTGTATTAGCTTAGAACTAGTATTAACTTTATGTTGTATTAGCTTAGGACTACTATTAGTTTTATGTTGTATTAACTTTAAACTAAGTTATGTGATATTTAGTATTAGCTTTGGACTAATATATGTGTATGTAAATACATTTGAAATTTGCATTAAAGGACTAATATATGTGTAATGTAAACACATTTGAAATTTGCATTAAAGTGTTATTGTTGTCTTTTGTTACTTTGTTGATTTGTATTAAAGTAGTATTAGCAATGGTTGATTATTTGTTACTTTGTTGTATAGGCTACACAAATATGGATGATTATAATGGTAATCATGAAAGTCGCTTTATGGAACTTTTAATGGAAAGGAATTACAGAAATGATCGTGATGGTGGCAACTTGAATGATGACAATTATAACAATGCTGACAATAATGATGATGGTGATAACAATGATGATGATGATGAGAGTAGTTATAGTTATGATGATGGTGCCAATGATTCTGATGATGATGCTGGTGAGGAGTTTTACCAACTTTTGGCAATTACATGTGAAGCAATTATACCAAAAAAAAAAAAAAAATATATATATATATATATATATATTATATATATTATTAATTAGTTCTTTTTAGTAAGTATATGAATTAGTTGATTTAAGTATGAAATAAACTTACCACTACATCTGCGATAATCACTCCACAAGTATAAGTGCTTGTGAAGTGTGGAGAGCAAGAGTCAGAGTTCTAGTTTTTAGGAAAAAACTTCACACACATATACACTTAAATTAAACTAAAGTAGAATTCTATCTTATAAAAATATATATATATATATATATATATATATATATATATATATATATATATATGAAATAAACTTCCTTATATATACAGTCATTTTTAGTAATTTAACTCTCAAACTGTTACTTTTATAAATACTAGTCAAACACTCAACTTTTTTAAAAAGCACTTTTGAACAGCTTTTACCTGATACTCAATTTTTACAAAAAGCCCAATTTTTACAAAAAACCCACTTTTTACAAAAAGTCTACTTTATACCACACTTTTTAAAACCTCCACTTTTTCAAAAAACAAAATATCAAAAACCTGAACCAAACTCACCCTCAGTCATATAACCATGGTAATCATCCAAACGTTCCTCACACAGATATCCACCACATCATTAGATTGAACCTTATCTCACCAATCCACGGATCCCTTCAAAAGTCCAACCTCACTGCAACATTATTCATAACAATCTAAGGATTTCAACAAAATCTCAGACCTAAGATCAATGCAGGTCACAAATACAACATAACTTCATTCAGATAATTATTTAAATCACCTGTATCTCTCTTTTCTTCAGAAAAAGCACTAGTATTCTTAACTACATAATTAGATCCTCCATACAATCCACAAATAAAACACAACTGGTCACAACCTGCAGCAATTGTTTAATGAGCAAAGCAAGATATGTAAAAATGTACCTTAAAACAGTACAATAAACATCTCAAGTTGAACCACATTCAAAACAACACAACAGAACTGCTCAAATTGTTTATCCTTGGACCACATTGTCTTTTTCCTATGACAGAACTTCAGAAACAAAAATTTACTCCCTCTCTTTCTCTCTCTACTGCTGTCGGACTTCGGCTTTCTTTTTCTGCCAGAGACGATCCAGTCCACTGTCAGCATCTCCCTGCAAAAGAAAATAAAATAAATAAGAAGAGTGAAATACCCAAATCTATATGAATTCATAATGTATGCAAAACGTATGGATTACTAAAAGCAATTCTTGAAAGCAGAGTTCAAGCAAAAGCCAAACTAAAATAGAAAACCAAGCTAAATAAACAGGTAAAAGCAAAAAAAATTACAAGTTCTATGCATCGATTAATACATATGTTAGCAATAAGTATTTTTTTTTAAAAAGCTCACCACACAACCAACCATATCAGTCACAAATACTTTCAAAGCAAGAATAAAAGAAAAAGGGAAAATTGCACACACCTCTCCTGAGGTTTAGTAAAATTAAACTAACCTCCCCCAAAATTTGAATTGTACAGATCTCCCTTTTCAAGATAATCTACACTCACCTCCCTTGCAGCTTAACAAGGTTAAACACAGAAAAAGAAAAATTGACAGAAGATGAAAATTCCAATTTTACCCTCCCTAAGCAATTCCCAATTCTCTAGTTTTCAACCCAAAATTGAACCAATTTATTTGGATTGCAAATCATCCTATTACAATCTTTTCATATTACAGCCATAATGTGACACATAATTTGATAGCACCACACAGCCCACACACTTATTTGTGATAGTATTGAATGATGTACCCAACTAATGTGACCATAAGGTCAGACAAAAGAAGACCATTGGTCGAGTAAGTTGGGAAATTTTAGCATATAAAAATACACATACTAGAATTTCATTGTTAATATCGCAAACGAAGAAATTGCCTCAAAACATTCATCAAAAAGACGGTTTAGGGACACAGTGCGTTTGCTAACATAACAAATACATTACTCAAATCATATTTCACAAACCAGAGAAATAAAAATAATATAACCCAAATGAAAATCTCTTTTTTTTAAAAAAAGGATGTGCCAGTAGTAAAAGGGTCTGAACTATCAGAAACAAGGTCAAGTTCAGGCGAGTGATACTGGCGAGTTGAATATTGCAAGTTTTGTAAATAATTTGACTGGATCATCGCACTAGCTAATCAAGATCCAATCAAGAAGCTGTACCTTGCTTTCTTCACTTCCTACTATTTGCTTCAGAAAACGCCAAACGCACACGCATGTGCACACACACACACACCCACCAATAACTCAGTATCATTTACTTTGTGATAAATAGGGTTTTTAATTTGTGAGGTTAAAAGCATAAATCTATCAAATTGTGTTAACGAGTTTTAACAGTGTTAAGCTGCAAGTGAATTGAGTGTAGCTTATTTGAAAAGTAAGGGTAGTCTTGTGTACAATTCAAAACAAGGGAACGTGAATGCAATTTTAGAAAAACTCAGGGAAGGTCAGTGCAATTTTACCCAAAAAAGATCAATCAAAGACAGACTTCACGAGTCACCATCAGAAGTGAACAATAGAGTAATGGACGCATAACACTAGAGTAGTATCTACCACAATTAATGGGAAAGACCAAAAAGGACAAACAAACATAAACTTTCAAGAAAAACTATGCACAAACCTTAAGAATCACTTCCTCTAATCAAACATCAACAAATTATCACACTGGGAGAAACAAAGAAACACATTGCCTACTAATCATCACCAACGGTCCAACGCATCCATATCTGGTTATGTAAACTACTTAGTAACTAATATTAACTAAGCACATGCAAAAATTTCTGATTTCACTCGTTCATTTTCAAACTTAATTTGGATGAATTCATATGAATAGTTGATTTCACTGCTTCAATATTCTCTCTTTTTTTATTGGTCTTAAACCCATGACCTCACCTTCCACCTAATTCTGGCCAGGGTGCCAGTTGACCTAGAGCTCATTGGCAGTACTATTCTTATAAAGCATGTTTTAATTGGAAAGTTTAAAAAAAAAAACATGAAGTAGTTATTAGAATGATGTGAGTAACACCATACACATCACCCAGTACCCAAGTGTTCTAAACAGAAGGAAGAGATGAAGTTACTCCCGTCTAGGCTCCAAAGGGTACATTCCAAAAGAAAACAATGGTCTATGAATTTTAATCACACCAAAGTCACGTACAGACTTCATTCACAAAAGAAACACAAAATATGAAAATTTCTATCTCCTACTTAGCAACACATTTTGGCTATTTCTCAAAGTTCAGGGAGGTTTGAATTTAACCCAAATGAAATTATCTGCAATGCATTCGTCAACGTAAAACAAGCTAAGCAAAGCAATTCCATCCAAAACTCTTTTACAAACTAAACTGAAGCCATCCATGATACAAACTACACACAAAAAATAGTTATGACAAGTAGTAAAAACAAACCTGAGCACGGACGAATCCGCAGAGAGCAAAGGTGGAGAAATGGCCATTGTAGACGCCATTCTCATCCAAATGCCCAACATTAATCTGAACAGACGCGTGATCCTTTGCGGTAATCAGCCTGTTCGTGGCCGAGCTGCATTCACATTTAATCCCATTCCACAAATGTCAAATTCACCATTACTATTTCAGCAAAAAACACACATACCCACTTACACAAAATACAAAAAGTACTGAATTTTTAACACAACAATACCATTTCCTGGGAATGTAAAGCTCAGTGATAACACCCTCTTCGTTCTGCATCTTTTGGCTTTTTTTTGTGTGTCAAACACTAAACAATTAGTTATCTGAACCAACAAAGAATAAAATTTGATACATGAATCAAAAATCGCACAAAAAAATTGACTAACATTGAAAAAATGGAATTTATATTCAATCCAAAAAGTCATACTTTTCTTTTTCAGGTTTTCCAAGCAAACAAACAAACATAACTTTATACTTTACAGTGCATAGAACAACCGAATAATCAAACAAGACCCTAATTTTCTCTCAGATCTAATTTTTAGAGAGAGAGAGAAAGATTACCAGTGGAGGCGAAGAAGCGAGCTTGAGAGCAGAGAGGCTAGGGTTTCCAAAAGCACTGGCGAAGAGACAAAGTTAAACCCGAGTTTATATATGTACTGTAAAACTGGGCCTACGATATAACAATTTGAAAAGCTACATAAGAAACCCAAAAAGTGTCCTTTTTGAAAATTGGAGAATTGAAGCCCATTTGAGTTTCCATTAAAATTCATATATGGGCCTTTTTCTTCTATCCAAGACAGTAACCCATAAAAAAAAATAGTTCAAATAGAAATGAAAGTAAATGGCAATTATTTACTTTTTTTTGAAACTATTCTATTTTACCATCTTAAAAGGTATTTTATCAATAACATCATACTATTTTATAAAACAGTCAATATCCTAACTTTTATTTATCTCATCTATTTATTAAAATATTAATTTCACCGACTCTTTTTCTCTCTTCCTCTTCATAAAAAATAATTAAACATACCCATCCACCACCATAAAATACAATATAAACCTTTTACAAGTTACTACATTGCCATCACATTTTTGTGATGGCACTCTAGTACAATTGTAATTTTTTTTTGCAATTGCAAGACTTTGCAAGACCGGATAATGGAGGGTTATGGAGCTCTTGCGCTAAATATTATCAATATATGGCATTTACAAGACCCAATGTGAATGCTATATTCTATTAGCTTAATTGTACACTAGCCTCTATGGAAAAAAGTAAGAATGGCAACAACACGAGACAGGGTCAGATTAGGGGCTTCCTATCTTATTATGTTCTTTCTTTGAGGTAGGTAAAACGGTCACAGAACAAGACAAGTTTTGGACGGTTTAAGAATTTATGGTCAAATTTAGCGCAAATGGTTCTTTGTTTTAATCAAAATAGCGTAAGAAGTTATAAGAACTCATTTAACCTCTATTTAAATAGTATATAATATATGCAGTTTTTTTAATGAGAAAAATACATATTTATCCTCTATTCATTTAAATAGTATAAAATAAATATAGTGTTTTTTAATAAGATAAATCAAAATTCTATTATATAAATCCAAAAAATAAATAAAAATTTGAGGGTGACATTTGAGTTTTCACCAGTGGCGGCTTTAGGATTAGGTTCTAGGGATGGTCAATAAAAAAGCATAAACTATACAAAATTTATAATAAAAGAG
Organism: Castanea mollissima; assembly: GCA_014183005.1. Classification (NCBI taxonomy): domain Eukaryota; kingdom Viridiplantae; phylum Streptophyta; class Magnoliopsida; order Fagales; family Fagaceae; genus Castanea; species Castanea mollissima. The sequence goes on from JACAVU010000010.1 coordinate 43,256,130, forward strand.
AACTTGAATATATTGACATCATAAAAAAAACCCCAAATACATGAAGTTTTACAATTGGCTTCTATGAGGTTTCATATCTTGAAATCATTGCATGATATCCTCATTATCAATTCTAAGAGCTACATTTGTACATAGCCAAGCAATTATTCATCCACTAATTTCTCATTTGATAGATTTATTTCAAATTGTTTAAGATCAAAATGAGTTTTTTTTCTAAGGTTTAAGATTAACAAATTTCTAATTTTTGTTGTTAGACTTTTTATTTTATTTTTCCAGATTTTAGATCAAATTGGTTTTTTATTGGACTTTTTTTGTGTGTTTAAAAATGTTTAGATATTGTTAAGAGGATCATTTTCAAGCTTATTTCTATTGAGCTTAAAAGAATCTAAGACCAAGGTGTTCAAATTTTTATTTTAGGGCGGTCAAAAAAAAAAAAAAAAAAAAAAAAAAAAAAAAAAAAAAATATATATAATATATATATATATATATTATATATATATATATATATATATATATAATCCTAGGGTTGCCCTGGTTTTCAAGGCCAAAACTTTAATTCTGGTAAAAATACAATATTGATCCCTAAAATTTACTTGCTAAGGCCTAAGCACTTTTGGTCCTTTAAATTTCAAGTGAGAAATATTAGTCCCCAAAGGTTTTATTTTATTTTATTTAAAGAGTACTATTAGTCCTTATGTCAACTTCCATTAGTTTTTTGGTTTAAGTGTCTAACGGAACAATAATGTAAGATTTGCTCAATGCTGTGGCAAGTGTTTTTATTATGAACAAATTGCATATGATCAAACCCCACCATCCTCTCCATTCCAAGCTCTCTCACATCCACAACCTCAAGTCTACCATTGTTTCTAGCACCGCCACTAGTTCCGGGGATCCAGCCATACTTCATTTGCCTCCTCTTCGGCTCCGCTCCCCAACCCCTCCTCCTCTTCGCTGACATAAAAATGAAAATAAAAAAGGCAACAAATTTTCCAAATGGGTAAAACCAAATTCCAATATCAAATTTGACAACCATTGGTCCAATATCTAAGTTTGAATTACAAATCCCAAAAGAAATGTGATCTCAGGTCGGCAAGTTTGACTTTGAATTTTTTATATGGGTTTGGTGTGTGGGATTTTTGAGTTTGATGAGCACGAGGCATTTTGGATTGGGGTCGGTTTCTGTATGTGGCTTTGTTGTTTAAGGACTAAAAGGTCTATATTGCAGCTTTGTTGTTAAGGACTATGGTCTGTTGATTGGATCGGGTTACATCTCATTCATGGAAATTGTTGCTTTTTATGGAGGTTGAGTTTTATTAGGTTGTTGCTAGTTTCAACCAGGAGGAGGAGGGAGATGAAGTACTGCTCGGAGCTAGTGGAGGTACCAGAGACAATGGCGGACTCAAGGTGGTGGGATTCAGAGGAGAGCACTTCTTCTTCAGATCTAGAGTGTGGTGAGGTTTGCTTAATGTAATTTTTTGGAGCCAATATGCAAAACATACCTTTAGGTCTCACCTTTTGGGTTTTATGGTCTTCCTTACTCTACTAAAAGAAGAAATGCTTGGGAGAACTTGGGAGCTATGTTATTAGTTATATATGAGCCTTGGGTTTGCCTAGGGGATTTCAATCTAGTAATAGATGATCAAGAAAAAGATAGAGGTAGGAGAGCTAGAACTTCAGCGCCAAATTTATTTTCTCAAGGAACTGATGTTTGACCTGGGGGCCAACGGTAGTCTTCCACATGGACTGATAAGAGATGGGGTAAAAGTTGCATTAGACAAAGGTTATAGACAGAGGCACTGGTGGCAGAAGTTGAAGAGGCATTTTCCCAAAAGCTACTATTTACCACCTTGGTGTTGTTAACTCAGATCATTGTCCTTTGTTGTTAGATAATCGAAGTAATTTTTGTGCTCCAAGACCTTTCAGATTTGAAGCAACCCGGGTGAGGGATTTGAGAAGCTTTGAGGTGATAAATCAAGCTTGGTCTAGCGAATTCAAAGGATCAGATGCCTTTAAACTGTGCAGGAAACAAGAAGTAACCTGTGATGCATTAAAGAAGTGGAATACGGAGGTGTTTGGTTTTAGTAATATCAAAATTGCTAGGTTGACTGAGAAAATTAGAAAAATCCAAATGAAAGAGACCAGAAACTGGAGATTGAAAGCTCACTAGCTCAGTACAAAGATGAGTAGAATCATGAATGAGTGGTTGCTTAAAGTATCTTTAAGCGATACTTTAAGCAACCACTCATTTTGTAGTTACTCATTCAGTGTCGTGTGTACATGTGAATGTATCTTTTCATAGTTACTCTGGGTTAAGAGAGAGGTTTTGTAGGAGTCCAAATTTTATGTCCCACTTTTTCTACTCCACTCTATATTCCATTAATAAAAACTTGTCACGCGTTCACCTAATTAATTAAATACTACTATTAATTAATAACGATAATATTTAATTAATTAGGTGAACACGTGACAAGTTTTATTAGTGAAGTATAGAGTGGAGCAGAAAAAATGAGATAGAAGATTTTGACTCCTTTTGTAGCACATTATCTTGCAAAGTGTACACGTGATATTAACAGTGCACTATGCTATAGGAACTCCTTCTCACAGCTGAAGTTTGTGATGCTTGGAGAAAAGACTGTTTGTTGGGTGTCAAATGGGTGGGTTTGGGTTGGGTATATAAAACTCATTTAACTAATTGCTTCTAACCCAAATCCAACCCAACCCAATTATTATGGATAAACCCCAACTCACCAAATTACCCAATTATCAAAATTACCAAAATGTCACTAAAGTCAAAATGCTCAATATACTCTAAAATCTTCAAACATGACCAAAATACCCCAAATCGAAAAATTACCAAAATACCCCAAAACCCAACAAATGACCAAAATACTCTTAAAACCTAAAAAATGACCAAAATACCTCTGAAACCCAAAAAATGACCAAAATACCTCTGAAACCCAAAAAATGACTAAAGTACCCTCGAAATCTAAAAAAAAAAAACCAAAATACCCCCAAAACCCAAAAAATAATCAAAATACCTCCGAAACCCAAAAAATGACCAAAACACCTCCCAAACTCAAAAATTTACCAAAATACCCCCGAACCCAAAAAATGACCAAATACCCCCCTCCAACCCAAAAAATGACCAAAATACCTCCTAAACCCAAAAATTTACCTCCGAAACCCCAAAAATGACCAAAATACCCCCGAACCCAAAAACTAACCAAAATATACTCGAAATCCAAAAGATGACCAAAATACCTCCAAATCCAAAAAATGGCCAAAATACATCCGAAACCCAAAAAATGACCAAAATACCCCCAAAATCCTAAAATTACCAAAATACCCCCAAAACCCAAAAAATGACAAAGTACAAGCACATTGTATCTCTTTTTCTTTCTTTTCTTTTTTTTTTTATTTTTTTTATTTTTTTATGCAGGTGCATTGATTTTGTTAAGAAATTCTATAACACTTTAATTTTTTATTTCTTTATGATATGCTTAAGATTTCTATTGAAATTAATGTTTCGAAATTCTTTTCCTTCACATGTTTGAATGTGCTTCTTGCATTCAATTATTACAAATTCAAAACCGACCGATTGCGTAAGCTACTAATAGGCAATAACCATATGTATATACAAAGTCTTTTGAGCTTGTCTCAAAAAAACGGATTCTAAAAAATTTTATCAGAAATTTGAAGTCTATTAAATGGCAATAACGACCCCTTGGATGCTTGAATGGACCACAGTTTGAAAAAGCCACTTACATGCCTTTCAGCTCTTCACTGCATGAAAAGCCAGTCTCGTATTGGATTTGTTAAAATAACAAAATTCAAAAGGAGCTACTTAGTAGTACTTTCTGCAATCCAAATGAGGTCTTTAAGATTTAAGACAATGGAATTTATAATTCATCCAAATTGTATCGTTGGGGGCCCTTCTCTGAGTTTCATTTTTCCACCTTGACTTCCTGATCAAAATACCAAATCTAAAAAAATGTCAACCACGGGCGTGTGGCCACACTTTCCACTTTCCACGGGCTTGGATTTAAAAATTGTGTAATTGGTCAATTGGTCTTACATTGAAGTAAATAGGCTAAATATCTGATCTGATACAAATTGGCAATTCTAAAAACACTTATAATGTAAAAAAATTCACTCAAATTATCTTAAATGGAGATTCTTGGGCTACATCCTTGTAATAAAAAAAAATGCAAAATGGATGTAATATGTGACCTGTGATTCTGTGAACCAATTTCGCTGCTAGTAAACCTTAGTTTCCCCTACCTAGTAATTGTTAGAACTCAAATCATCTATTGTTTATTCAAAAAGGTAAAAATAAAGTCAGCCTTTTCTAAGGTTAATCATCTTCTTCTTTCTCAACCAGGTAAACAAAGTAAACAAGGTCCAAAAGAACGGTGTCTCTTTAAATGACTCACTAAAGTATCATTATATGAAACATTATCTAAAGTACTGGTAAATAACCTCTTCTCAATGCCCCACTCTTTCAGCAAACCTAACAACCTCTCTGCCAATATAACACCACCACGTGGAGGTGGCACATGACAAAAACTCAAAACTTTCTTTTGCAACACCCAGTGTTATCAACATAATGTGCTATAAGAACCATGTACTCATTAGTGTTAGGTGAAGACCATAAATCTAATGTTAAGCAAAACCTCCTAGTAATTGACTTTAAATCATGTTTCAGATTTTCCTTTTCTCTCTTGTATATTTTCATCACATCCGATTTTGCAGTGTTCCTACATATAGTCTTAACATCAGGATTCAAATAACAATGAAGCAACCTATTGTTCTCATGTTCTGCAAATAAGAATGGACAGTTGTGCCTAATGATTGCCGATGCAACCATATCCCTATACATAGCTTGATCTAAAGGCTGACGAGACACAATTTGATTGTCAACCTCATGGTATTTTGCTCTGTGACGCAACAAAGTAGTGCCACTAGAATCAGCAACAAAAGAATTTTGACATTTTTTACACTTTGCTCTCTCTTTCCCATCAAAACCTTTAGGTAAAATTTCAAAATCCGACCATACAGAAGAAGTCCTACATCTCATTCTTTTTGGAGCACTTGAAACAGTATCACCATACTCATCATTTTTTTCATTCATTGAATCCATATCTAAAATGTAAAGGAAAACAAAACCACCAACAATTTAAAAAAAAAAAAAAAAAACTCAGAATTTTGAACCATTCTAAAACTTGACCACTCAAATAATGTGGCATAAAGAATTATAGTTTAAACAATGTTGCTTGTGCTGTGTTACAACTTACAAGTTCTTAATCTTACAAATAAATAATTATAGGTTAAACAGAAAATGCCAAACAACATGCCAGTTAAACTTTAAAGACAAACCACCTATCAGTTAAATTTGCAAAGAGCAATATATATATATATATATTATCAAACTCTTCAACACAAGAAGACTTTTGATGTAAAGTACACAATTGAGTGTCTTGAAATAAAACGTGTAATGAGTCCTCAAAAAGCTTCCATGTCGATAAGCAGAGATCACACTAGTTATAGTCATCAGTTTGGATTAATAGAAAGTTCACGCATAGAGAAAAACAATCTTAATCCTTCCAAACACTCTCCATTCTCAAATACCACGAGATCATAGCATTCCATGATATCCCATCTCTCCTTGGCATTCTATCAAACACTAACTGTGCACTTTGAACATCACCACATTTCACATACATGGTAATCAATGCATTCACCACATCCACATCTGACTCAAACCCAAATCTTAACAAATGCACATGAACCTCCCTTCCCCTAACCAAGTCCGGTACACCACCACAAGTCCTCAAAACACAAGGAAAAGTATACACATCTGGCTTAATACCAACCCACAACATCCTATGATACAAATCCAATGCCTTGTCAAAAAACCCTGCTTTTGCATACCCACCCACCAACACATTCCAAGAAAACACATCCCTCTCCTCCATCTTCCCAAACACATACCAAGCATTACCCAGATCACCAAACCTCACAGACATACTCAACAAAGCATTACCGATGCTTACCGAAAAGATAAAATTAGAAGATGTAAACTGTTTGGTAACAGAGAAAACGAAGGAAAGCAAAGAAGACTTTTGAGTAACTAAAGAGAGGAACCAAATTTGAGATTCAAAGCTTACTGATGAGTGCTGGAGTGACCGAAAAGAGATAACGTGAATATTTCGGCGAACAATTCAGAAATTTATTGAAGCTTTGAAGAGTTTTGATGTGTCCGAAGCTTTGAAGCTGCTGAAGCCGTTGGGTTTCGACTAAAACGTGATTGGAGGCCGAGAAAATGAGGGAAAATGAAAACCCTCTTGAAACCTTGAAACGTCTGAGACTCTTAGGGCTGGGTTTCTTTTTCTTTTCTTTTTTTGGGTGGAAAGGGCTGGGTTGAATTTGGGTGTATTGTTTTTGGGTTAAATGGGCTTCAATGGGTTTTTAGTTAAAACCTAATGATTACTGGGTCTAATTGGGTTGATGCCCATTTAACCCAACTAATAATTGGGTGGGTTTGAGTTTAATTAGAGTGGGTGGGTTTAGGTGGGCAAATGGATTTGTGTTTACTTTGCTACCCCTACTTCTATTAATAGAAGTTGGTTTTAGCAACAAAAAAATAAATAAAAGTGGGCCTCAAGAATCTTTGGCTGCCGGTATGATGCAGTCGTGTGATTAGAGCAGTTTTATAAAACCCCTACATCACTTACCAAAAACAAAAAACAAAAAACAAAAAAAAAAAAACAAAAAACAAAAAACAAATAACATAAACATAAACATAAACAAAAATACCAGGAAAAGCAAGTTTCTTTGTTTTGCAAGGAATTGGCCAAGATGATTGTTTTCATCTTTATTGGAAGGAGTTAAAGGACCCCGGGTTCTCTGACGAGACAACCTTGTACCACAACTTCTAGAACCTCCTCCATTATCCCACCAAGATGACCTCATACCAAGACTCGCAAAACCTCCTTCGTTATCCTGCTGTGAGAGACCAGAACTATGCCCTTCAGAATGAGCAGAAAAAGTTTCCCCATCAACTTCAAAATTCACATCTGTTCCCTTTCCAGTTTCAAATAGCTGCCCCAAATGCTGACCAACGTTAGAAGGTGGTACTGCAATAGAGTAGATCTTAGGACCCTTGGTGTATGATCTCACAACACCTACACTACAGTGAACCTTGAGACAATCATCTTTGAGGTAGTCAGATGTCTCTAGATCAAATTTTTTGAAAAATCGCCTGTAACCCCTACAACATCCAACAAACAAAACTAGTATATCACATTTGCCACTTGATTACATTAAATGAGAAATGGAGCAAAGGTATACAACTGAAAATGATTGCATGTAGGTCATAAGAATAACAGGATAGCATAAAAACATTACGCCCACAAGATGCATATAGTAGTCATTGAATCAAACATAGTTGTCACCTGAAAAGTCCATGGCAGGTATCACGCCTAATCAACAAGATTTTGTTATCACAACACAATATATGGTGAACTAATTAGATGAGCCAAATATTACATCTAGCTTCTATTAATCTTTTCAATAGCTCAAAATGAAACCATACACAATAAATAAACATTAACGCCACTACATTTTCAAGGTATTCATCTATGAAATTATTATATTTAGCCAAAGAATTACATATAAGAGAGTTCAAAACTCCTTACAAGTACTCAAAAAGAGTTCATGAATTAGAAAAACACCATCTGTCTGGTTCCATCTAATTCTAATGCGATATGGAATAATAAGATTATTCTGCTGATCCCAATTTAATCTCATGGATATGTTTGTTGTAACATTGTTTGTTGCTAAGCTCTCTAGAAATTTATGAGTCTAACATTTGATGCTTGTTGCCTCATATTTTATACATCATTTGTACCTATCAAAAAATATATTGTATACATTATTTGGCTTTCTTATGTCATATAGCTAGGAGGCAGAAAAGAGTTCATGTAGCAGGCCCCTACTAGTCGAGAGAGTTACTCATCCAGCAAGCTAACATATATGGAATAAAGGCTTTATTGATTAAAGTAATACACACAAATTTTGAACAGTGTTTGCCAGGAAATTACGTCTTTACATAAACAAGAAGGGGTTCTCATATTAACAAACCTAGCTCAGCTCTAAAATTCAAGCTCAGAAAACCATTACCTATCAAATTCAACAAGCATACCACCACCAACTTGTACATATCAACCTCTTTCAAAACTTCCAGTTCCACAACAACAAAAAGAAGAAGTGCCACTTACTATTACTTCAAAATTCCTAATCTTGCCATTGGTATCTGTCCACAATTCATGCAATTGCTCTTAAACTGAATCAAATTATATTAACTATAACAATAAAAATGGTAACATTGTGTGTAATCGTGTTTTGTACAAGGCTAGCATCATATAAGCTATTACTCCCTGTGTCTTATACTAAATGAAACTTTGTAAATGGTATGCGATTAATTTAAAACAATAAACATGATAATTTTTCATGAGTCATTAAGTCATTCAAAATGAAGTAACAGATGCAAGCATGGCCACATGGGGGTACCATTTTCAAACAAACATCATCCAACAAAGAACCCTTTTAGAGAAAACTTATACACAGTACCGTAGGTACAGTCATACAGTACATTAGGTTCCCCAATTGAATAGCATTGTCCACTAAAGTGCATACAATTCTATCTTTGATTCTGTTCCCATGACCATATAATTCAAAATAATCATATGTTTGAATTCAATTAAGGGAAAGGTTAGTGAACCAATTTAAGAAAGTTTTTATGAGAAAAAAAAAATAATCAATTTTTCCACAGCTTTTTCAATTTTCCCGTTAACATGACCCATTTCAAAAAATTGTTATGATTATTGGGTCATATTCTTGGTAACACTGATTAACAAGTGCCCTACAGGATTTAATTCATCAACAACTAAGAATGAACTTAGCAAAGAAACAACAATCATGATAATTAACATTAACACACTAAGTGAAGAGCACTCCATGATCTATGTGCTCTCATGCCCAGCGCATGTGGTAGCAGTGGTGAGTCCTGTAGTGTCCTTACAGGAGTTTGAATGACCTCCCTGGCGTTAGGTCGTGTTGCCTTTTCGTTAGTCGACCATAGTAAGTGTTGAAAGAGTCTAGAGTATGTCTCAAAAACAGACTTATGGCAGAGGAACTTGAGAAAATGTGGAGTAAGCTTTCTTTTGTAGAGGAGGAAGATGAAGGCATTGAACTTGGTAGCAATTGTACTAAAGCTACAAGGGCTGTAGGGAGGAACTGTGTGGTGATGAAGGTCCTCACTTCAAGAAGTGTAAGTCTGGATGCGTTGAGAACGAACATGAGAATGTTGTGGAAGCCAAACAAGGGAGTTCAAATTTCGGAAATAGAGGATGATCTCTTCCTAGTAGAATTTGGCAATGGTAAGGACAAACAGAAGATCCTAGACATGTGTCCATGGAGTTTCGAAAAGCAGTTGGTCCTCATGTAGGAGTTCAAGGGAGAGCTTGTTCCTAAAGATATAGTCATGAAGTGGGCGCCCTTCTAGATTCAAATCTTCAACCTCCCTCTAAAGGGTAGAACAAAGGAAACAGGTTGGACTATTGGATCAAAGCTAGGGAAGGTACTGGAAGTGGATGTCTTGGAGTCAGGGGTGCAATAGGGAAAGTATTTGCGAGTACAAGTTCGTATAGATGTTACAAAAAAACTGATTCGAGAAAAGAAGATAAACATTGAATGAGGGGAGAGTCGATGGGTGAACTTCAAGTACGAAAGACTCCCAAATTTTTGCTATAGATGTGGGTTACTTAACCATGCCATTAAAGACTGCCTTGAAGGGTGGGCGGAGAAGAGCATGCTTGAAGAAGGAAATATGCAATATGGGGCTTGGTTGAGAAGGGAACCCTGGAGGAGGAATGGGTAGGATACAACCTAGGTTGGATCGGGGAGGGGGTTTGTTGCACGTCAAAAATCCACCAGAGATGTTTTGAAAAAGCAAACGGAGCTGACTAGCATGGCTGACACAGGGGATGGAATTGGCGGAGGTCACATGCTATCGCTCTCAATCGTGGAACACAACGCCTCAATGGGGGAGATACCAAGGTCAGAGGAGCTGAGAGGCGTGGGGGATGGCTTACACGAATTTGGCAAGGTCAATGGGATGACAGGAAAGCTTGAAGAGAAGGTAGCCAATTAGGTGAAACAACATCGGGTTTACAAGGAACCCAGGTTGAAAAAGGGACAAAAGTGCAGTAGGAAGTCTCCGAGACTCAAAAATGTGAGTCCAAATTTGAATTTAAGCAGGTGCCAAACTCTCTCCCTACTGTATTTAAGGCGAGGAAGGAGACCCCAGCTCGAGTTGGGCCCAATGGCAATGACATACGATCCAATAGCGGGCTGGGTTGCGGAAAAAATGGGCCCAACGAGCAAACATTGGAAAAGGCTGGCGAGGGGAACTAAAACAAATGAGCCCACTAAATCCGTAAGCCCAATTAAACAGAAGAGAGAGGGCCCAACACCATTGAATGACCTTGACCCAAATGCGCTAGATTAGAAAAGAAGACAGGGAAAGAACAAACTGAGTGAAGACACAAAGAATGACCAAATGGTTGGTGGTGTGGCGGTAGCTGCAAGGCAGCACCGCCGAGCCCAATGATGCTCCTGGCGTGAAATTGCCAGGGTTTAGGGTCCACCCTAGCAGTTCGTATACTCACCCATGAGGTGAAGGCGACGGACCCAACGCTAGTATTCCTAGCCAAAACGAAGGCCAGCGTGAATCGTATCAAAGGTATTCAGTGAAAAATTGAGTATTCCCAGGGGATCATCGTCCCCAACGATGGTAGGAGCGGTGGATTAGCTTTACTATAGAAGGAGGGCACCGAAATCACCTTCAAGAATTGTTTGAATTCTTATATAGACGTGATAGTCCATGGGTCTTTGTCTTCTGAGCATTGGCGAGCCACTTGATTCTATGGACATCTCGATGCCAACAAAAGGTACATTTCATGGCAACTTCTTGATTCTCTTAATGCTCAATGTAATATGCCCTGGGTTGTATTCGGTGATTTTAATGAAATACTGTATTCAAATGAGAAATTGGGTGGAGCGGATAGGGAGGCAAAGCAGATGGAGGCCTTTCGAGATTGTCTGAATAGATGTGGTCTAGTTGATCTGGGTTTTGTTGGGCAGAAATTTACTTGGTGCAATGGAAGGTTCAATGAAAACATAACAAAACTTAGGTTTGATAAGATTGTGGCTAATGAAGAATGAATGAGGCGTTTCCCGATGCTAGAGTGTTTCACTCCGCAATGTCAATCTTGGACCACTGCCTCCTTAAATGAAGCTTGAGCAAAAGGCAGAATCGGAGGACATTTAAGAAGAGGTTCATGTTTGAGGCAACGTAGACAAGGGATGACAGATGTAGAGAGGTGGTGGAGTTGGCTTGGGATTGAGGATAGAAGTGATCCAAATCTAGAACTCTCTGAAAGACTAAGGCGTTGCAAGGAAAAACTTCAGAGATGGAATTGGAAAGAGTTTGGGAATGTGAAGCACACAATTAAGCAGAAGCGAAAGCAACTCCAACTTCTAGAGTCCCTTAACAGTCTCCACAATAAGGAAAAGAAGGCTTAGAAACTGAAAACGGATATAAACGAGGCCCTGACCAGGGAGGAAATTATGTGGAGCCAGAGGTCAAGAGCTATGTGGATCAAATAGGGGACCGTAACACAAAATTTTCCATGCCACAACTAGTCAAAGGCGGAGGAGAAATTGTATTATGGGACTTATGGACTCGGATGGAAAGTGGCAGGAAGACCTAAGGAGTATTGAAGGTATCATTTTAGACTACTTTGCTTCCATTTTTAAATCAAATCATCTGTCTAATTTTAAAGCAAGCCTCAGTGCAATATACCCCAGAGTGAACCCGGCCATGAATGCATCTCTGACTGCTAAGTTTAGGGTAAAGGAGATATAGAGTGCTCTTCATCAAATGCATCCAACAAAGTCCCCACGCCCAGACGGTATGTCTCCAATCTTTTACCAAAAGTATTAGGACTTAGTAGGGCCAAATGTTATTGAATGTGTCCTGAAAACCCTCAATACTAATGTGATGCCTAGTGGACTTAATGAAACCTATATCTGCCTCATCCCAAAGGTTAAATCTCCCCAAAAAATTACTAAGTATCGTCCTATCAGCCTATGTAATGTGAGCTACAAGATAATTTCCAAAGTTCTTGCTAATCGCTTGAAAAGAATTCTTGCAGAAGTAGTTACTGAATCCCAGAGTGCCTTTGTCCCAGGGAGGCTAATTTCAGACAATGTGATGGTGGCTTTTGAAATAATGCACTGCATTAATGGGAGGAGAAAGGGTAATGATGCTTTGATGGCCTTAAAGCTAGACATAAGCAAAGCATATGATAGGGTGGAGTGGCGGTATTTGGAAGTAATAATGCGAAGATTGAGGTTTAATGAGAGATGAAGTTCCCTAATGATGATGTGTATTAGCATTGTCTCCTACTCTGTACTAATCAATGGGGAGGCCAGAGGTAATATTGTTCCATCAAGGGGTCTAAGGTAGGAGATCCAATATCTCCATATTTGTTCTTGTTGTGTGCTGAGGGCTGCTTGCCATGTTAAGAAAGGAAGAAGAGTAAGGAAATATCCAGGGAATCTCAGTTAGTAGAGGGGCTCCACAGATCTCTCACCTATTTTTCGCGGATGATAGCATTGTCTTTTGTCGAGCAATAGTGGACGAGGGCAGAAGGGTCCTTAAAGTGTAGAGGACTATGAAGTCGAGTCGAGGCGGAAACTAAATAAGGAAACAACATCCTTATTTTTTAGCAAGAACACTAAGAGAGAAGTCCAAGACCAAGTGCAGATTTTTAGGGCCCAAATCATCCAACACCATGAAAGATACCTTGGCTTGCCTTTAGTGGGGAAGGGCAAAAGAAAGGCTTTTAATCGCATTAAGGACCAAGTGGGGAGGAAAATAGCTGGATGGAAGGGTAGATTGCTTTCAAGTGCGGGGAGAGAGATCTTAATCAAGGTAGTTGTTCAAGCAACTCCCACGTACACAATGAGTTGCTTTAAGCTACCAGATTCATTTTGCAAAGACTTAAACTCAATGATGAGCAACTTTTGGTGGGGGTAGAAGGATAAGGAGAGGAAAATGGCGTGGATAGCTTGGGAAAAGCTTTGCACTCCTAAGGAGAGGGTGGTATGGGGTTTAGAGGTCTTAGAGCATTTAATCTTGCCCTCCTCACCAAACAAGGGTGGAGAATCCAACAAAACACCAACTCCCTAGTCCACAAGGTGCTCAAGGCAAAGTATTTTGCAGATAGGACCTTTAAGGAAGCTCAGCTAGGAAGGAGACCATCATACATTTGGCGAAGCATAATGGCAGCCAAGGATATTGTGGAATTAGGGTCCAGGTGGATTATTGGAAACGGGGAGCATATTGATATTTGGACGGATAGGTGGATAACCACTGCGGATTCCTTCAAGCCTGTTAGCCCGAGGGTCCCTTTAGATTCAAACAAGGTGGCTTGCCTCCTGGATAGTGAGACAGGGTCTTGGAATGTAGACAAAGTGAGACGCTTTTTCCTCCTTCATGAAGCCAAGGTAATCTTAGGAATCTCCATCAGTCCTCGACTCTGGGAAGATTCTTTAATATGGGCATGGACCAATAATGGAAGGTTCTCGGTGAAAAGTGCATACAAGGTGGCCCAAAAATGGTTGAAGGAGCACAGTATTAAGGCAGATGCTGGGGGAACCTCTGATAACTCACAGATGCAAACTCTTTGGAAAATGATTTGGAAACTAAACTGTCCAAATAAAATCAACAATTTATGTGGCGCTCATGCAGAAATATCCTCTCGACAAAACACCGGTTGAAGTCTAGGGGAATAAGCATAGAGGTTGCTATGACCAATGTGGCTTAAGTGAATCTTCGGGTCATATTCTGTGGGGTTGCAAATTAGCATCAGAGATGTGGAGTGAATCAAGGCTAAAATTACCCTCTTTCCCTAACCAGATGCAGGAGTTCATTGAGTTAGTCCTGGGAGATTAAGGAGGAGAGAGCCTGACATTGACTGGGAGCTCTTTGCTGTCACGGCTTGTAGCCTGTGGAACCACAGGAAGGCAGTCAAGCATGGGGAGCAGCCAAGAATGCAGCCAGGATCACAAAGGAAATAACAAATACATGAAGGAAATCAGACAGGAAAACCACAATCAGTAGATTTTAAACGCATCCCATCCCCAATGGTCCCACCCCACCACCCCCCCCCCCCCCCCCCCAGGAAGGGCTGGTACAAAGTCAATGCAGATGGTGCAGTTTTAAAGAAATTGGCTGCTGTGGGGTTGGGGTGGTTATTAGGAATGAGGAACGTTGTCTGATGGGAGCAATGAGTAAGTGGGTTAAGCTCCCACTGAAGGCATGGGAGACAGAAGCTTCTGGCTGTGCAGGAGGGTATTCTGCTAGCTTGGGATTTGGTTGAGGGAGATTGAATGAAAGCGATTCCCAAATGGTGGGTATCTGCTCTGTTAGACCTGAAGCCGTGCCGTGGTCCTTCTCCAAAGTGGTTGAAGGAGCTAAGTTAAGCCTTCGCTTCTTCAAGGCGTGGAAGTGAACTCATGTGCGTAGAGGGGAACGTAGCAGCGCATCTGATGGCGAGGGGTCTATCTCTGTGTCAGCTTGTAATGTTAGGTTGAGTATACCCCGCCACTATAGCTGAACAAGTGCTCAAAGATGTATCTAATTGTATGATGTTTCGGTTGAATGAAAGTCTTTCAAAGTTTCTTATAAAAAAAAATTAACACACTAAGCAAAAAATAAATAAATAACCCACTACATAAACATAACAAACACTAATCATAATCATAACAATTATAATCAAGATCACCCAAAGAAAAAGAAAAAAAGAAAAGACCCCAAATTTAGAAAGATAATCGATTACCACATGCTACCGCGTTTGCTGAACGTGTAAGGCCCCTATCGAACTGGGCACGACCTTCATGCCTCTCTTTCCACTCTGATCCAAAAGCTTCAGTTCAAAAAGCGCTCTCACATCAGTGCCTTCGCTCGCCAAACCTATAAACAGCGAAACATACGTAGCATTGTCCTGCACATTCTCGCCGTACGGGTAAAAATAGATTGCCCAAGAGTGCCCACCGGCGGTGAAAGTATCGGACTCCAAGTAGTTTCCGATCCCCATACCTTTCGAGAGCGAGTACCTGAGATGTTGAACGGTGGGGACGCGTTCGCCGTCTTGGTCATCGACGTCGATGTCGTCATCGTCGTCGGAGTTGGAGTCGACGAAGACAAAGAAGATGATGATGATGAAGAAGAAAGCATCGGCTGAGATTAGGAGAGACATTCGTACCATTTATAGCAAGGATCGGCGTGGAGACAATCAGACAAAAGTTTCGAGGTTTGGTTGTGAGAAAATCTAATATTTAATCAATTGTTAGAGAGAGAAATGGTTGGACGATGACTTTGAACTGTGCGGACTTGACCAATAAGTGGCCACATTTTTTTTTTTTTTCTTCACTGTGCATTTTCACTGAAAATTTTTTTCACTGTTCTTTTTTTTTTTTTTCTTCTTTTTAAGCATAAAAACATACCTTTATTTTATTTTATCCTTACTTTAAATATATTTTCTAATTTTTTGATGTGTTTTTATATATCAGATTTTTTTTTCTTCCAATTCTGTAAAATATGTATATAATATATATATAACTATATTAGTGTTATGTTTGTGCGATGTACGATTTAAGTAAAAAGCATATGTAACTTAAATAAAAGATAATGACAACTAAGTTTAATATATATATATCTAAAAGATTGATAGAAATATATAGAAAAAACAATTCAAGCCATCAGCCCACAATTAGAAGGGAATGAGCTTGAAAAACCTTTTTACAATAAATTTGTAGAGAGTGGGCTTGAAATCTAGGTTCTAAGGTGTTTGAATAACAAAGAATGATGGGCTTTGGACTGAATGGTACGTACAAGGAATTGTTTATATGAATATGAAGGAAAACTCCTCTTCGGACACAATCCGAGAATAGTTTATATTACTGATTCTCAGATAGATTACAATTGTGGATAATCAGTCTACGCTATATTTTCTCTCCTCTTCCAACATTTTCCCCCCTCTACCGAGATCTCTTCTCTCTTTATACTCCCTTCTTCTTCCCTCTCATCATCTACCTCATGGTTAGACCGTTGGTTTAGATACTTGTCTCATCAACCTTCTTTGAAATCTCTGGAGACAGAGGCCAAGTTTCAAATCTGATGTTCAGGTCACTTCTCCATTAATGTGGCCAGAATATCCGTTGCAGAGCATTTAATGCGGGGGGCGGTGGTAACAGCTTTATTTAGATATTCTACCGCCCTTCTTCTTATCCTTCACGTGTACAACGTCTTCCCTATCCTATAGGACTTTCTAGAACATAGCCTGTGAATATAAAAACCCTTCCCTACTCGGTTTCACCTCGCCGAGGACACAATCTTCCTCGGACAAATTCAATAAAACATTATCTCTTCTTTACCTAGTATTTCTTATGAGTTAACATTCATACACCCGCGGACTATTCAACGTCCTCGGACTGGGCTTCTAGCCCAAAGAATACTTTTGGACTGCCCCAATATATTCTTGGGCCAAATGACCCTACAAGGTGTTTTAAAAAAATAAAAATAAAATTAAGGTTGATATTAGTAGTTGTATACGCGTATTAAATTAATGTTGATATGAACTATTAGTGTGAAACGAAAATTATAATCCTTAATTGCTAGAACTCATAAATCTACTATTACTAATTAAATAAATCACTTAGAAATTATTGATAAATTAATAATAAAAAGATTAGATGAAGAATTTTAGATTGATTTCAAATTGAAATTTTTATCAACTTAGAAATTATAAGAGAAGAGAATAAGAACAATATATATATTAAAAAATCTAATAAAAACTTTATAGATAAAAAAAATAATAGATTATTATTTTCATTTCACAATAGCTATAATTTGCTTACTTATATCATGTTTACACATGCATAATAGTTGGTGATCTATATGAGTTGTGCATGTAATGGAGCTATTTGTGTGAGCACACTTAGGAATAATTTTAATTTCATGTATGTTTTTCTAAAAAAAAAAAAAATCATATATGCTTGCAAGGGTTACATATATACCGATCTGGTAACAATGGAAGCTTCATCTTTGAGATAAAGAACTGATGTATGCTCAAGGAAGCTACCTAAAAAGGTCAAAAGAATCAATAGAGTATAGAAGAAGTGATCAAGAAGAAAAAGAAAATATATTATGCTCATAATATGCACGACTTCTAATTTAATTGAGAAAATATAAATAAATAAAATTTTGACACTAAGAAAATATAAACTTAGCTGTAAGGTTGCAACTTGTACCTAGGCCCAACAAGAAGGAGGGTATAAGCTCAAAGAGCCCAATACAATAAATTTATAGAGTGTGGGTCAAACCTCTTGTTTCTAACGAGCGAAAAAGTAACAACAATGGCCTAAAACTACAAACAACAAGATGAACAACATTATATGATGAAACTAATTCTCGGACTCAAGTCGAGGATCAGATGCCTGTATTTCCTCCTTTCTCAAGATTAATTACAAATATCCAGTCTACATTGCTTTCTTCCTATCTTTCGACCTCCCTCCTTCTTGGGACCTCCCTTCTTCTTATACTCCCTTTCCCTCTCATTTTTGCTCTTCACGTGTAGGTCCAGATTGCTCATATTGATACATGTCCATCAACCCCTTCTAGAAGTCTTTGGGGTAATAGCTGTAAGGTTGAAATTCACTGTTCAGATCACTTCCTTATTAACGCGGCTAGAGACTTAGGTACAGAGCCTTCAATGTGGTGGTAGCGCTTTTTTAAGATATTTCCCAACTTTTCTTGCTCTCCATGCCCCTATGAAACATATCTTCATCTTCAAAACCTCCTATAGGATCATTCTAGTCAACATGATTACCATCTAGCCCCCATCTCGACTGGCCGAGGAGATATTGTAATACCCACATAATTTTATTAAGAGTTTTCTTTGAAATATAACTAATGGGTATAGGTTTCTTTTGATTATTATTGCAGCCCACTACCCACTAAGCCCACATCTTATAATACAAAATACATGGTAGAGAAAGAGATAGTCAGGGTTTTATCTAAAAGGCTAAGAGGTGTTTTTCCTTGGAGTTAGAGTACATACAATTGAAGAGACAATCAGATTGTTCAGGTAAGATTTCTCTCATTAGAAACAAGAAAAATTAGAATTTTTATAAGGTTATTTAGAAATTTGATTTTGATCCTAAGATTTATATTCTAACGTTTAGATTTGCCGCTGGATTAGATGTTAGATTTGAGCCATGAGATTTCACGAATCAATATTTGGTTTAAGTCTCATTGGATTTGTACATATAATCCTAGATTGAAGTCAAACAATTCGGCCATTCTTCTTCCATTGAATTGGTACATACATACATAATACATACATACATACATACATACATACATACATAACATACATAATATATATATATATATATATATATATATATATATATATATATATAATGGTTATAGAAGAAGTCAAAGATTGCGGCTATGTTTTATCTCTAAACCTTGCCTTGAGATTATGCTATAAGTCAAATAATGCGGCTATGGTTTCATTGCCTCTGGGACTTATGATACATACATACATACATACATACATATATATATATATATATATATATATATATATATAATAATATATATATATATATATATATGGTTATAGAAGAAGTCAAAGATTGCGGCTATGTTTTGTCTCTAAGACCTTGCCTTGAGATTAGTCATAAGTACAGAAAGGCGGCTATGGTTTCATTGCTCTGGGATTTATCTATGCCAGTGTGGTGTTATATAATAAGGATATTAGGGTAGCTGTAAGTTTTCTATGGTGGATAATATATAATATGGCTTGTTTGAGGTTTGTATATTAACTTAAACTCCAAAGTATTAGCTGCTGCCTCTGTGTTCTGATAAATCAAGGAAAACATATATTTTTTTGGTAGAGATACTTTGCATTAGTGCTACATTTAGTTCAGCAAAATATTTTACTAGTGAGTCAGTTTTTGTAGTTTAGTAAATTTATATTTTTGTAGAGGATATTGAGTAATTTCCATAATTAATTATAGGTCCTATTTAAGAGTGTCTTGAGTCTCTTTGGAGATTATTTGGTTGGACTTTCAGAGTGATTCGAGTGCAGTAAGTATTATGTATATATGCACAAGTTTTGTTCTTTAGTTCTTAAAGTTAAAGATTTTCAAAGTTATATTTTAAGCTTACATTTTTTTTAAAGTTTATTAAAAGCATTTTTACACTATTTGGAAGAGAAATTTAATTAGCTTTAAATAATGTTTTAAAGAAATTTCGAATTTTAAATAACGTTTTGAATATCCAAAACCCATTTAAAAGGTGATTTTAACTAAACTATTTTTCTGAAAATAATTGAGTTTTCAAAGAAAGTTTTCTAAAAAGATTTTGTTCTTTAAATTATTTCAAACCAGTGATTTCGAATCATATTCTTGTTTTCAAATGGTATTTAAGAACGTTCCTTTTAGCAGACTGGATTTTCAAACTTATTCAAGAATTGTAAAAATATTTATATAAACTCCTTCAGTTCCTATTCGTTCCCAAGAGAGTCAAGCATCTTTTGATTTTATGTTTCAATTGATATGTGATATTCAATATCTTTATGTTGGAACAATTGTTAATATTGAGAAAATTATTATATGTTGTACAAACTTTATTGTTTGTGATATGTGACTCAAAATGAGTGTTTTTAGAATTGATCAGATATATGTGTAAATCCGCTCACAGGAGTGTATGTAAGAATATGTGTTGATCCCTCACCAGCAAGGGTTAGATATCTGGTATCCGCTCACAGGATTGTATGTGAGAATATGTGGTGTATATGTGACACTGTGCTCTGATCAATTATTTGTATGTGTTTCCAAACACTTTAAGATATGATTATATGTGTATTAAGTGATTCTTTACATGTTTGAAAATTATATTGGATATTTTAAGTGAAATTGTGAAATCAAACTCGTGCTTTGCTTGACTCTATTCCGTTGTGTTTTCTTATAATTACTTACTAGATGTGGCTCACCCCATCAATTAATATTTCAATTAAAGTATAGTTGGGAATTAGAACCTGTGGACCGCTTGTGAGGTGCAAGGTAGAGCGTGGAACGTGTTAGGCATCTTCAGTGTTACTTGAAGACTCATAAAATTTTAGTTACCTTTGTTTGTTGTTCACATTTTATATAGTGGAGTTTATTTTCAATTTGTGGAGTTTTGAAAAGATTATTAGTTATTATTTTTTTTTTTATTCCGCTTGAACTTCACAATATTTTGGGAGATTATATACATTGTGGATTTTAGTTATTATAAGGTTTTATCAGAAGCATGTTTATTTGGAGTTTTATTGAATAAGGTTAAATAAATTATGTTTATTGACTAAGTAAGGTTAGCAAGTTATCAGTAATCTAATTCATGTTCATGGATTTGGGTCCTGACAATATCCCTCCTCGGGACCGCTTCCACTAGCCGCTTCTACCACCATTTACCCTGGGTCTCCAAATCTGACATCCTAATTACCAATTCATCCTCAAACAAGTAATAATCTTCGGACAAAGCCTATGGACCGAAAGCACCTTTTTGGACTTTTAGCCCCACAATAGCCCCTCAAAACTCCACTTTTTCTCTCTTCCATCCGAGAGAAAATTGGGGTTTTGATCTTGCACAACCGCTCCTATACGCTTCTTTGAGCTTCACACATAAGAACTTCATTCCCTACCTTTGTAACTATTCTGACGCTTTGTACCAGTGATGGCTCATTAATGCTTTAGGTGGCACCCTGTCTTCTACATTCCACGGTGAGATGCTGATCTTACTTTAAGAGTTTTCCTTGAATTTTGAGTGGTATAACTCCCACTCAATCCCGCCTCTCATATAAACTTCTGGAGACCCCACAATTTTCTCATTATTTCACAACTAGTTAGTTCTTAGAATTCTTCACTTTCTAACTCCCAAGAAGTTTATGAAGTGTAATCTATTCTTTTCTAATAAGTTTTCATGCTCCTAGATTCTTTTCTTCTCAGCCACTCCTCTAGCCCCCTGATCATAACCCTTTTTTTTTTTTTTTTTTTCTAATCTTCATTTTTATTTCGTCCAAATGGGTAGATTGAAGGTTTAGTAGACCTCCATCGGTATGGAAGGCTTCCGAGCCAAATACCACATCCCCCAGGGAGTTGGTTTGAGACGGTGCCCCAGACCAATATACACCTGATTGGCAAGAAGGGAGGTCGTCATCCCATAATTGCATTCATAGAAGGGTGAATGTCACTCCTTATGGGGAACATAACCTGAGACTATTTGTTAAACCATAGGTTATGCCCTCACCAATGTACACCCAATGTGTTTAGAATTTTAGGTTGTGTCGACGCTCTCAATAAGCAGATGGGTTTTGAGACTCACATGGCACACGTTGTTCATATGTATGAGTTCGCTCACTTGCTGACTCGGGGACTACCTCAAGTCTAGGTCTAGCGTTGTCAGCTTATTCGTGTCTTCCCAAGTCCAACAGGGCATGAAAGATGACTATCTCATCGCTTCTAGGGAGTGGCACGACGACCTTCACTACCTAGTTGAGGACGGAAAACCGGTGTGATTCCATAGGATTAGGCTCTTTAGTATGGGATTTAGCTCTATTACCTTATCATTCATCTCTTGTTTCATATCCATTTTCTTTTGGTATCGGATTTCACCGTTCTAACCGTGATTTGATCCTCTGATGTTTTTGTAGATAAGCGACATATGGCACCCTGCTTAAGCTTAATAAACATCCAAGACCTTAATAGAGTTTTAAGGTTCGAGGTGTTTGTGAGTGAAGACAGGCCGCTGAGGGCGGTTCATCTCATCTTGGGCTTTGAGCCATTATCAACCATCTTCCGAGACGTAGGTAACACCATAATAGCAAGCGACTGTAGGCGCCGAATGATAGACGTCTCCAAATTAGGATTTCTCGCTCGATAAGACCTGCCTGACGCATTTCCTGTCATTCTTCTTGCACGCCCAATAGCAGCAATTCCCCCTCTTGTACACCTTGAAGCAATGGCTTCCCGAGAGGAATCTACCTCCTCACGCTTATCTCTTGAAGAGGAAATAGACCAATTCTGACTCGAGGAAGTAGAGAAAACGCCAAAGGCCCCATTGTCTATCTTTCGGACGAAGAAAGCCAATCAGATAAAAGTTCGGGTATTAGATATCCCGATTTCATAGTTGCATGTGTGGATAGCAGAGCCGAGGAAGAGGAATAAAATATGTCCCTATAAAAAGGGAGAGGCTTGAAGGCTATTCTTGTTGACAGGGGTAAGCAAACTACGAAGGGCGCTTCGGGGTCTCAGCCCCTACCAATCCCCCACCCCCTCCTCCTCCTGGTAACTTGCTTCCCATACCCAACCTTAAAAGAAAAGACAAGATGAGGTTGAGAAGAGGGAGCTGGCTCGACAGAAGGGGCCTAAACAACAAAAAATAACTAAAGGCCAGACGTGAGCTTCTTCTGTGGAGAGCAAGGAGAGCCATGAAGTGGCCGAGGTGCGTTGAACCTAGTCCAATTGGGCCCCTCGGCTGGAGTTGGATGGAGCTGCCATTCCCCGAAGTTCCACCACAAGGGAATTTCAAAAAGGGCATGCCCATTATTTAGCTGAGGCTTTAGAGCAACCTATACTCCTGCCTAAGGATATGGCTACCCTAAGAAAAATGAGGCAGCAAGAGGTCTTCTTGTCCCTCAAAAGGGACTTAGCCTTGGTAAGATCAACTGTTAGCGTTAGCAACCTTTAACATGAATATTCTCTTACATTTTTTTATATTATTTTTTTTTTTTTGTAATGATGTACTGGTTTGTTACTTTTGTACAAACTATCCAAGAGGTATTCATTACCAAGGAATGGGTAAATGATGCTCAGAACGAGACAAAGTTGAGGCCAACCTCAAGGCTGAGACTGAAAAAGCCTTGGGTTTGGCCGAGCAAGAGAAAAAGGAGCTTATTGAAAAATTGGTAGAAGAGGGGAAGGGAAGGAAAAGTGCTAAGGTGGGCTTAAAACTGTTGAGACTCAGGTGGAGGAGCAACACAAATAGCTCCATTACAAAGGGATAAAGCTAGCCACAGCGCAACAAGAAATTCTGCGCTTGAAGACTGAGTTAGCCCAAGCTAAGGAAGCGGCTCACACCATCAAGGAGACCGTGGAGGCAGCATCACAAGCTTTCTACAATTGCGGGGTTGAGGAAACAGAGATTCACCTGGTTGAGGAGCTTGCTGAGGTATGTAGGGATTACTGCCAACAAGTATGGGCGAAGGCCCTCAATGTGGTAGGAGCTCTTGCTACTTCGGAGTGGAGGAAGGCCAAAAACATATGGTATCCCTAAGATATCCGTGCGATTGCAGCCATCCCTCCCCCTCCAAATTCCCCCGAGTCAGCTCTCCCTATACAACCCTTCACCACTTAAGGCTTCCTTCCTCCTCCTAAAGTATCCACAGGGCTTGACCAGGTTGTGGACCAAGGTGAGAAGATTTATAAAGGCCTGAGTGGGGAGGTTAGTCAGGGTGATCCTCAACCAGGAGAAAAAGATAAAGGAAAAGAAGTTATGACTCTATCCAAGGCCAAGGCTCCGAATGCTCCCCTCAATATCAAAGAAGTGGATCCCAAACCTAAAGAGACTGATGCCAAAACAAAAGGGGCTGAAAACAAGACAAAGGAATATGCGGCGAAATCCAAGGAAGACCCTCCATCGAAGACTAAGGCATAGCCTAGGACTCCCTTCTCTCCCTGCCCATTTTTATGACAGCTCCATTTTGCTATATGTTTATTGTACGGGACGTTACTTCTCTGTAAGCCCAATACCCACGAAGCCTATCACAATAATGCCATGTCTACAAGGCCCAAAACTCGTTGGACCTTAAATCCTAAAGTATGTGCTCGAATACATACTTTATTGGGTCCACGAACAAGGTCTAGGTGGTCCTCGTTGCCCCACCAAAAATTCGGGAACCGCTACGAAGCCAATTATGACATGAACCACGAAGGTGAGGTCCTACTTGGTCAGGGAATGCAGTTTCCCGAGGAGATGAGTCCTTGGGAGCTCGGTAAAACTTAGGGAGTATCACTGCCGGGCCGCCCATCTAACGGTGGAACCAGTTCCAATGCCACTCTCACCACCTCCCACCCCCAACTAAACACCCACTTAAGGGTAATAGCATTGGACCTCTCTTCCCACTCACCATGAAAATAATCATAGCTTTTCCATTAACCTTGGACTATAAATAAGAGAGGATAATTCGAGACAAGGGTTGGCTTTTGGGGGATAAATGCTGGGAAAAGAGGGGAGAGTATTCCAAGAAACAAAGACACAGAGAAAGAAGATTCCAAGAGGTCCAAGAAAGAGGAAGGAGGCGAGCGTATTTGAGTGACTGAACATGGAACCCCTACAATAGGAAACCCAAAAACCCACAATACAAATATATTGTAAGCCTAAATAGAGTTTAAGCCTAAGAACTACATTTTGGGTACGCACATTTATTTTTGTAGCTCTCCTTATATTTTCATCTACAATGTAATTACCCACATATATAATGACAAGTTCAAGACTTTTATCTTTTACTTCTTTGTTTTAATGTTACTCCTATTCACAGTGTGAATGATTTGTTGTTCAATTAAAAAGGGTAGGTCATTGTGCATGATTAGGTAACAACTCTGACATATGTAATCTAACAAGGAAATAATCTCATTTCAAGAATGAATTAATGAACCCTCAAAACATTTATGCCAACAATATGGATAAACCCTTGTTTTCATGTGATGACTGTATACTGGAATTGCACTATTTCTAAGATTAACAAGCATTAGTTAACAAACAAATATCGAAAAGTGTCCATCCTCCCAAGTCATGTGGTTCAAGGATACAAACATGGCCTAGGATCTATTTAATACTTAGACAAAAAATGAAAAACATCATTTTTTCCAAGGTATGTGGTCCGAGGAGCCATGCATAGCCAAGGTTCTGTTTGATACTTAGAGATAATGGAAGATATCAATTTTCCCAAGACATGTGGTCCAAGGATCCAAGCATAGCCAAGGTTCTGTTTGCCAACTTCAAATTTTTCCTCATGTAAGATATTCTCTTTAAGATACAACACCATAGGGTCCATCCAGCTGGATCTCACTTTGATTTGATGAACACAAACTATGTCTACAGTTATCTTAGTAGGCGTACACAAATCTTCCACTAAAATAATCTGAGATACACTCTGTGCCGAGGACATTTCCCAAGTGGCTAGAGAGTCGGCATGAGTGTTCTTGTTTCTAGAGATTTGCACTAAAGTGAAAGATTCAAAATTTGATTGCAAACGTCTAACCTGACTTAAATATTCCTGCATTCTCGAGTCTCTAGCTTCCCTTCCACCTGGCCTACAACCAACCTTAAGTCCAAGAACATCTCCACATTCTTCCCTCCCATTTTCTAAACCATGATCATCCCTATCAGCAGAGCTTCATACTTGACTTCATTATTCGTGGCCGAAAAACCCATTCTCAATGACTTTCCAATGACAATCTTATTTGGAGATACTATAACCAGTCCCACTCCAGATCCTCTTTGATTTGCTGCACCATCCACGGTAGAGATTCCTTTAGGGAGATCATACCAACTGATTTTTCATCCATGTCCAATCTCTTCGTATGTTCTTCTAATAAGGGCTCAGTGAACTCGGCCACTAAGTCAGCAAGGACCTGACCTTTCACAGAGGTGCGTGGCATGTACTTATATCAAAAGCCCCTAGAATTGTTCCCTACTTAGCAACCTTTTCCATATAATCAGCACACCGAAGTAAAGACCTAAGCGAGAGTTAGGTTAGAACCACAACCGTATGAAACTGAAAATAGTGGGGAAGCTTGCGCATGTCATGCACCACTGCCAGAATGGCTTTTTCTAGTGGTAAATAACGAATATTAGCTTCATGCAATGATTTACTTACATAATAGACTGGCCTCTAAACCCTATTGTCATCCCTTACCAACACCAAACTGATAGCATGGCAAGCTACAACAATATAAGCAAACAAAACTTCATCCACCTCAGGCCTGGACATAATGGGCAGCCAAGAAAGATATTCTTTAAGCTGTTGAAAAGCCATAGCACATTTCTCAGTCCGTTCAAATCCCTTCCGTTTATTCGGCAATTAAAAGAAAGGCCTACATCTGTCCGCAAACCAAGAAATAAACCGGTTTAAGGCGGCCATCATTCCTATCAACCTTTGAACTTCCTCAGGATTATGAGGTAGTTGCAAGCTGCTAATCGCCTTGACTTGATCCGAATTAACTTCGATTCCACGATGTGTAACCATAAAGCCTAGAAATTTACCAAATCCTACACCAAAAGAGCATTTGGAAGCATTTAGGTGCAACTTATGTTTCCTTAATGTCGCAAAGACGTTTCCAAGATCCCTAACATGCTCAGACACCACCTTACTCTTTACCACCATGTCATCCACATAAACTTCAATGCTTTTCCCCAATTGGGACTTGAACATCTTGGTCATCATCCTTTGGTAGGTAGCCCCTGCATTCTTCAAACCGAAAGGCATTACCTTATAATGATAATTTCCTATAGGAGTAACGAAGGTTGTTTTCTCTTGTTCGTCCAAAGCTAGAGGAATTTGGTGATAACCCTGAAAAGCATATAAAAAACTCATCTGAGGATGCCCAACCGTGGCATCCACCAACTGATCAACGTGAGGCATGAGGAAAGGATCTTTGGGACACGCTTTATTCAAATTCGTAAAGTCTACACATACCCCCCATTTGTCATTCTTCTTCTTAACCACCACCGTATTGGCCAACTAAGCAGGATAAAATACTTCTTTGATAGCTCCTGCCTGCTTGAGCTTCATTACTTCTTCTTTGACAGCTTCAAAATGTTCTTTAGATGATTGCCGAGGTGGTTGTTTTCTCGGTACAACAACAAGGTTGACATTCAAATAATGACAAATGAACCTCAGATCTACCTCGGGAGCCTCGTAAGCATTCTAGGAAAAAACATCAAGGTTTCCCTTAAGAAACTTCACCAACTCCTCTTTCTCTTGAGGAGGCAGCTGAGTGCCTACCTGAAAATACTTCTCTTTATCATCACCTATAGCAACTCGCTCTAAGGCTTCACATTCTATTTCCACTAATAGACCCCCTGATGACCCCAACTCTTTTAATTGCTACAAACCATTTTCCTTTAATGCTGAGGACCCACCCTCAGCCTGATGCCTAACGGTAGCCACCATACACTGCCTCGCCGTAGACGAGCTTCCAATCAACTCTTCAACTCGATCCCCAAATGGATATTTCACCTTCAAATGTAGAGTAGAAGGGACAACCCCCATGGCATGAAGCCAAGGTCTCGCCACAATGGCGGTGTATGGAGAATATGCATCCACCACTATGAAGTTGACCTCCACAACTTCTGACCCTGTTTGTACTGGCAACCTTACTTGCCCCATTGGTATAACCATCTTCTCATTGAACCCCACTAAAGGTGAATCATAACTAGTCAAATCTTCTAGTTTTAACCTTAAGCCTTTATACAAATTGGGATACATAATTTCTGCCCCACTGCCTTAGTCCACCATTACACGCCTCACATCATACCCCCTATCCTGAGCGTGACCACCAAAGCATCATCATGTGGTTGTATAGTTCCAACCTTATCCTTCTCTGAGAAACTCAAAGCCAATTGTAGTGCAACCTTAGCCCTTTTCGACTCATGATTATAGCTCTCAGGTAGTGGCCGAGCCACAGTCATTACACGGGAGGGACACGAACCCGTCCTCCTAGGAGCTGCAAAAATGAAATTAATGATACCCAATGAAGGCCTTGAAGAGGTGCTCCCTTGAGTGATTGAGCCTGTATGATCAACTTGCCCATTGGGCCTAGATAAGAATTGCTGACCCTCCTATCTTTAGCCAATTGTTCTAAATGATACCACAAGTTTATGCAATTCTCAGTGGTGTGTCCTCGCTCCTGGTGATAATGACAATGGAGATTCTAGTTACGTCTAGTGGGGCCTCCACTCATCTTGTTAGGCCATTTGAAGTAGGGTTCATTCTTAATCTTCTCTATAATTTGATGAATTGGCTCTCGGAACACCGTGTTGACGGCTTGTGTCATAATAGCAGCCCCAGTCTGCTTGGTGAAATCTCGCCAAGGACAATTATCGTTATATTTATCCGACCTAAAGTCTCTCCTGTCCTGAGAGACCATCTTCGCTTTTCCTTTACCTAACTGCTGATCTTCCTCAACTCGTTTATACTTATCAATTTGGTCCATGAGCTAGCGCACACTTCTAACTGGTTTCCCAGTTAACGACTTCCTCAAACCATGCTCGACCGGTAGGCCGACCTTGAAAGTTTTGATAGCCACGTCATCAAAGTCTTTATTAATCTCATTGGACATCTCCCAATACCTGTACGTGTACATTTTTAAGGTTTCACCTTCTCGCATGGCCATGGACAGTAATGAATCCAAGGGCCGAGGAACTCTACTACATGTAATGAAACGAGACCCAAACGCTCGAGTGAGTTTCATGAAGGAATCGATAGAACCTGCCCTCAAGCCATTAAATCACCTCATCGCCACAGGTCTTAGGCTAGATGGGAAGACCTTGTACATCAAAGCCTCATTCTTAGAGTACACAACCATTCTTTGGTTGAAATAGCTTTCGTGCTCCACAAGGTTAGTTCGACCATTATACATGGTGAACATTGGCTGAGTGAAACGTCGAGGAAGTCTTCCTCCTTCAATTTTACGTGTGAAGGGTGATTTAGAAATTTCACTCAGCGCTCAGCTCATAGCATCAATTCCCAGATTCCTGCTAGATGAATTCCTATTCCTGCGATTACAGGTGTTACTTTCTTCATACAAATAAGACTCATTAGGAGGAGTCCTTGACCTAGGCCTGTAGCTACCCTCCTCATTCTCACCAGAAGAAGAGTCAGAAAAGGACAAAGCTCGCCTCCATTGTTCGTGACGTAACTGTCTCTTCAAACGATCAATTTCCAACTGCATGGCTTTGGCATTCTCCTCATGGGATACTCTGCTTTCAGTACGTGACTGACTCCCACCAGCATGGGTGGTATGTACACTTTCCTCCCGGTCTCCACCACACTCAAGATTTTGAAAGTCATCTTGACGCTAGGACCCCCTAGACTTTACTTGGTGTGGACCTGAATTTACCATAACTATCCGTTAAAACTCACTGAAGAACAAAGATTCCCACAGACGGCGCCAATTGTAAGGTCACAATTTGTACCTAGGCCCAACAAGAAGTAGGCCCAACAAGGAGGGTATAGGCCCAAAGAGCCCAATACAATTAATTTATAGAATATGGGTCAGACCTCTTATTTCTAATGAGCTTAAACGGTAACAACAATGGCCCAGGACTACAAAACAACAAGGATGAACAAGATTATATGATGAAACTTATCTCGGATTCAAGTCGAGGACTAAATGCCTGTATTTCTCCTTTATCAAAGATTAATTACAAATATTCAGTCTATAGTATTTTTCTTCCTATCTTTCGACCTCCCTCTTCCCTGGGACCTCCCTTCTTTCTTATACTCCCTTTCCCTCTTATTTCTGCTCTCCACGTGTAGGTCCAAACTGCTCATGTTGATATGTGTCCCATCAAAGCCTTCTGGAAGTCTTTGGAGTAATAGCTGTAAGGCTGAAATTCATTGTTCATATATCACTTCCTCATTAATGTGGTCAGAGACTTAGGTACAGAGCCTTCAATGCGGTAGTAGCAGCTTTCTCTAAGATATTTCTCAACTGTTCTTGCTCTCTGTGCCCCCATGAAACATATCTTCATCTTCAAAACCTCCTATAGGATCATTCTAGTCAACATGATTTACCATCTGACCCCCATCTCTACTGGCCGAGGAGATATCCCTCCTCGGATCGCTTCCACTAGTCGCTTCTGCCTCCATTTACCCTGGGGTCTCCAAATCTAACATCCTTATCGTTACCAATCCGTCCTTGGACAAGTAATAATCTTCGGATAAAGCCCATGGACCGCAAGCATCTTTTGGGCCTTTTACCCCCACATTAGCTATCAAAAATAATTATGGTCCATTTGGATTGAGGGAGAGGGAGGGGGAGTAGAGTGGAGTATAGTAGATTTAATACAAAATTAGCTTATTTTTAGCCAACTCTACTCTATTCCCCCTCATTCTTCCCTCCATCCAAACAGGCCATTAATTTTAAACTTGTACAATTGTACTAACATTTTTCTTAAATTTATGACCCCTACACCTTTGAAGAGTTGTAGAAGACAACCATATATAGTTTATCTATGACATTCAAACATCAATGGTCTACATTTAGAAGTTTATAGACATATAATGTTGTTACTATAAAAAAATAGAAAAATAAAATAAAAAAAGGCATACCATATATTTCAAAAGAAAGAATTGCATACTCGTATATTATATAAAACATATATTACTAATAATGGCCTCCACAAATATATCCAAAAAAATAATATATTTTCTCCCTCTTGCATAAAAATGTTTGTTGAAAAATTAATTAAGATATTATCTCTTGATATAATGTGTCAAATCTAAATAATATATTAATCAATATTAGGTTTGCCCATTTTTTTCCCACCACCTCTATCTTTTAGTGTATTGGCTTCAGTAATTGTTGTTAGTTATGAAGATAGTAATGTATTATGTAGAATCAGATTTTTTGTGTTAGTTACGAAAATAGCAATGTATTATGTAGAATCAAAATTACCTGTTAGGTCTTTTTTTTGTCAGCAAGATAGTCCAACTCATGGACGTTGAAGTACCTTTCTTATATGAAAAAAAAAAAAAAAAAAAGAAGAAGAAAGAGAAATACATACCTCTAACATTGAATACGTGGACAGAGGTAGGCTATAAGACAAAAGTCTTCATGTCATACTCAGTTTAGAGCTGGGCAAGTTGGATAGTGATTTGGCTGTTGCTGCTGGTAATAACATCGCTTTGGGCGCCATTGCTGGAGTTATTTTTACAATTGCGCAGTGCCACAATGAGAATCAGGAGGCTAACCATTGCCACGGTGAGTTTGACCCACGAAAGCACTTGTTCTTCCCTGTAGGCCCTGTACGTTACAAAAAGATCAATGAAGTTATATCAAATATTCAACATTGAAAAATAATTTTTTTTTTTTAAGAAGTACATAATGCATGAATAACTTTAGGTATTGTTTTGCTACCTGTTTAGAGGGTGAGGAGGAGGGTTATCAAAAACTGAAGGGTTGAAAGAAGGCGAGGTATGTATAATATTTTCTATTTAGGAATTATAAGAGAATGATAATTAATGGTGGAGAGAGAGTTGATACAAAGATACAAAGGTGAAGTTTAGAGTTTATATATATTAAAAGAAAGCTGAAGTAGCCGTGTGACAGTGAAAATAAATAAGAAGTTGACAGACTTCAGTAGATGAACCTTCTATCCATCTATCAAAAAAACCTTCTGTCTTTTACTAAAAAAAAGCATAATAGATTAACCAAAATAGGAGGAAAAGTGAAGAGAAAAAATAAAAGAAAAGTATTAGAAACGAAAAAACGTGAAGGAAAAAATAATTATAGAAAAATATTAGAAACATTTTTTTTTTAAATCTTCAATATAATTGACTAGTTGTAATACACTATTAGGCATTTGTGTCCATCCAAAGTGTTATTTTCCCTTAAAAGAAGTTTATCCAAAGAAGAGATTGATATATTATTAATTTATTAAGTTTTTGTGTTCATCAAATTTTATCCAAAGAGGTGATAAAGTAGTAGACAAAATTCTGATAATAACATATATTTTCCCAAGATGCACACTTTAATTAAAAATCATATGTAACTTAAACAAAAGATAACAACTATTAAGTTTTTGTATTTATCTAAAAAATTGATAGAAATGTATATTATATATATATATTTTAAAAATATAATAAAATTTCTACAATTTGGTGAAGTCACATGGCGCAACCACGGCTTCTAGGCCCAACTTTTATTATATATAATATGATATATACATACATACATACATACATATATATATATATATTTGATGTATTTTTGTATTTCCTTTTCTTTGAAGCCATATATTTTTTCAATCTAAATTTTGCTACAAATTATGGTATCCATTATTACGAACATATAAGGTATCCATTCTCTTTGTTGTGGATCTTTGAGTTCTTTCCTCCTATGATGTGGATCTTTGATATTTTCAACAAATGCAAGAATTTGAACCATGATTAAGAATTAAGAATTAGGAATTTTCTTTTAAAAAATTATATTTTTTAATCCAAATAATAATATATTTATTTTAGAGTTCTTTTATTTTTATTTTAGAAATATAACAACTTTGATCATCTTTCTTTTAAAACTCTTAAAGCAAGGAAACACCTTTCTTTTTTTCTTTTCATTTATTTTAGTTCTTTGACAATGAATTCAAAAAATGAAAGTTGTTTTTGGGTCAAAATTTGTATATGAAATCCAAATTGGTTATGCGTTCAAATTCAACTCGTATTCAAAATAAAATAGAATAAACTAATTTTGAAATTCTAATACTCATATCAGTAATATTCGCTTACAACCCTACAAGTATTATTCATTACCATATGTTTGTATTAACATAAGTATATTTCATCTCAAACCACATATATTATTCCAAGGTAATTTAAAATTTTTAATACTCGTATCAACAATATTTCATTTCCCTAGGTTTGTATTAATAATATATTTCTTTTCAAACCAAATGTATTGTGCCAAGGTTTTCATGTTACACTCTCTTTTAATACTTGTAGCAACAAGATTTGTTTATAACGTTTTAAATTACTAAAGTGAGGTGTATAACTTTTTTATTTATAAGACATCCACAAAAATCCTAGAATGATGTTGGAAATTTGGAAGTGAATGTGATATCTCTAAAGAGCAAGGACTTCAAATTTCCAATAATAATGAATTTTACAAAATGTCATAATATCCATCATTACATCATCAAATTAATTACCCTTCGTTTTGTAAGTATTTAATACAGAATCATGTTCATCCTCCACCTGGCCAATAATATACCAATGTCTCCATTAGAATTTACCCAAAAAAAGAAAAAAAAAATGTCCATAAGATTCCTTTGGATAAAAGCCTCGACAATCAAATGTCAAATGTTTCTTGCAGAAAGAAAAAGAAAAAGGAAAAACAAACAAACAAACTGGAAGATAAGAAGCCTAACAAGAATATCACATAGACAAATATCAAGACCCATCAGGAATATAAGGGAGGAGCTCTAACTAGGTATCTAAATTTGCATGGAAGATAGACAGTAAAAAGCAATAATGAAAATAACATATAAGCCGTTTAAGTTGATCTAAAAGAGAAAACAAAATAACTGCAAAAAAGAATCTAAGATTAACACAAAATTAGAGAGAGGCATCATTTTTTTCAAGTCCAACTGAAGTGACCCAACTCAACATGATCAACTCGGTCTTCTTGTTTAAAAACACTTACCTCTATAGGAAACTCCAAGAAAGAATGTAGAAATCAACAATTAGGTGGATTTACGTTTAAACAAATGCAAAGGTGGACCATCTAGAAAGATTCTTTTATAAATAAAAATTAGGCTCATCAAGGAATATGTATCAACTTTACACCTATTACTTCTTTCTAAACAAAAAGCCTCTACAATATACAAATTTTGATGTTGAAAAGTAATAAGTACTTACGGTAGTTAGCTTACACATTGTAAGCTCTGTTTGAGATTTATTTATTTTGTCAAAAATATTATAGATAAATGTAAAAATTAATTGAAATAGTACAGTAGAACCCATAAATAGTATTAAAAAGTACAGTGAGACTTATGAATAATAGCAAAAATAAACTGAATAGTAAAATAAACTAACTTTTTAATTTGGAGTCAAACATCCAAGTAGTATCCATTACTGACTTGAAGGTTTAAAATGAACATTATAGCTTTGGAAGCAGCTGGGTTGGCTACGGAAATAACAGACAGGTGGTGTTGACAAGCGCTCATAATTGGCCAAAAACTGTAAGCTGAAAACTATCTCCCTGCCATGCTTTCCCAAAACCTGTTTTTACCATCCTTCAATTTTTATTTTTTTTTAAAGAATGTATTATCCTTGAATTGGTGGGCTGTGTTCACTTTCATGAATAAGTTCACATTCTTCTTCCATAATAATATTAGCAATGACAAGTGTTGTAATGGGAAATAACATGATCAAACACGTATCTAGGCGAGGCACAGGACCCTCAAACAGATCCCTCTCCTAAAAAGAGGTAAGACAAAGGTAGATCAATGTAAATATCTAGAAACAGAAGTTATATAGAACCACAAGGGAATCTTCAGAATGATTCTTCCTGAGACCCATGTTGACGAAAATTGTTAACAATAATTGTTAAATTATGTTTAACAAACGTTGTCAAATTATGTTTGACAAACATTGCCAAATTATGTTTAACAAGAATTGTTAAATTATGTCTAATTCATCAAACATAATTTCACCCATAAGCCTTTTGGCATCTGAGTTTTATTGATGTGAGTAGTACCCATTCAAAATAATGTATTTTTTAATTACAATCCCTTATTTCAAGGGAAAACCCTTTAACTCCAACCACGTTGTCTTTATATATGAGTTTATTTATTTTCATGTTTAAGGGGATATGTGTTTTTATTTATTTACGGTTACACTTAATAATTTATTAAGGTTGCCTACGTACCCTTGGCGGGTATCAAGCCGATTCGTAGTTCTTAATTTTATGTTTTAGATTTAAAGTCTCAAATATGATTTTGTCAAATTTTAAATGATGGATCTTAGTCAATACTTCGCGTTTAATTAAGTATTGGCATAATTTTGTATTTGGGTGAGATAATTGATTTTAGTCTCAAGGACCATGCTTTTATGACAATCGAACTAATAATTCTTTTTTAAGAAGTCGAATGTCTAAGCAAATTTCTCTCTCTTTCATTTGCTTCTTTGTTGGAATTTTAATAATATTTTGATTGAAATTCCCAAATTTAATTAAGGGAAAGAAAACTCCTTTGAAGCAATTTAATCATTGTGGACATATTTGGAATTGGAAAATCTCCTCAACCCAATTTTATAGTCATTTTATTTTAAGAATTATTAACTCTAATCTTGTTTAAAGAATTAATAATCCCAAATAATTAGTCACAATTAATTTGGTAGAGTTAATACCTCCATTAATTTGATGGTGGAGTCAAGGACTCCATTAATTTATTAGAGTCAAAAACTCCATTGATGTGGTAGATTCAAGGACTCCATTAATTTGTAGAGTCAAAGACTCCATTGATATGGTAGAGTCAATGACTCCATTAATTTATTAGAGTCAAGGACTCCATTAATAGGGTAGAGTCAAGGACTCCATTGATGGGGTAGAGTCAATGACTCCATTAATTTGGAAGAGTCAAGGACTCCATTAAAATGGTAGGGTCAAAGACTCCATTAATTTGTATAGTGAAGGGCTCCATTGATAGGGTAGAGTCAAGAACTCCATTAATGGGATAGAGTCAAAAACTCCATTAATGGGATAGAGTCAAGGACTCCATTAGTTGAGTAAAGTCAAAAACTCCATTGATGAATATGAATGGGTAGAGTCAAGGACTTTAGTTGAGAAAATATTGAACCAAAACTTGAAAGAATTTTTATTTGGTAATGTTCAAAGAGGATTTACGAGTCAGGGACTCGTATCTAAAGTTTCAGGCATGGAGTTAGGAACTCCTCATGAAACCCAACCCTATTTGTTTTATCAAACAAAAATTCATATTTGAAAAAAAGGAAGAGGGAGAGATTTAGAGAAGAAAGGGGTCTGATAAAATCTCCATCTAATGTTGTATGTTCCTCCTTTGCTTGTTGCTCTCTATCTCTGCCTGTGTCTTTTTTCTTTTTTTTTTCTCTATGTGTGCATGCTTCTCTTTTTTGTTTATCTACCTACCTTTTCTTCTTTTTTTTTCTTCTTGTGCGTGCCTCTCTCTATTTATAGAGAGATTCCAAAGGAGTTGTTCCCTTATTTTTCTCTCAACTTATCAGATCATGGAGCAATTTTTGTCAATTTTTCCTCCACAACTCCTAATTTCATGTTGATCTGTAACCCACTTTTCAACTTTTCAGGCCCACTTTCACCAAACCGTGTTCCTTACTTTTTGGTGGTGCCACTTCCTTATTCACTTTTCAGTTTTTTTTTTTTTACTTGATTTGTTTCTATCTTTTGCTTTTGTACTAGGCAGCAGGCTATGAACGTAGCTCATATTATTATTATACTTTCTTTTTCGTAGTTTTGGCTAGATGCCGACCATACATGACCACACTTTTTTGAACCTATGCTATTGTTTAATCCTAGCTACCATGTAGATGCAACACTCTTTATAATGTAATTTTTTTAGTTTCAACAGTTGCCCCTGTGTGTCATGCAAGAATTAGAATTCCTTGTGTGACACACGTTTCTTGAGATTTCCTCTTCTTCTTTTTTGGCTTGGTCTCCTTCTATTGAATCTGAAGTACCAATTGGCAGATTGATTTGGCTTTGGCATCTTTTGTCTTAATATTTTTTTTCTTTGTTTTGGGCATTGATTTGTACTTATGCAAATTTTCTTGCGTGCATAAGATTGATCACTTATTTGGTGGGAAATGGTTTTTTTTTTTTTTTGACATGTGACTGAACTTAGTAAATGATACCAAGCTGCCTACGTACAAGTAAAAGGATCAAGTCAAGACGTAGTTCAGGATAAAGGGAATTTGATTTTGGGAAGGTGTGACTAAACTTAGTAAATGATACTAAGCTGCCTACGTACTCGAAGGGGGATCAAGTCAACACGTAGTTCAGAAGGGGATTTTGTTTTTTGAGGATGTGACTGAACTTAGTAAATGATACCAAGCTGTCTACATTAGGACTGTGCAAAAGGAAACCGGAGCCGACCTTCCCGAGCCGCATCTGCAACCGACCGACAGGGCCGACGCCGGCGATTGGAACGCGAAGGGACATCCGATGCCGGTGCGGTGCAATCGTCGGAGCTGAAAATCCTCACCGATGAGGCACCGAACCGAACCGATATATGCATCTCATACGTTAGTTTTTCAACCTCAAGATACGACATCGTTTTACAGAGTATTGATTTTAATTTTTTTTTTACTAAAACGACGTGGTATTGGAACACAAAATGGCACCGTTTGGTTGAATTGGTTTTAGGTTTTCAGATTTCCCTCACAGCCTCACTATAAATACACTCTATTTCCCTCTCATAAGACTTAACTCTCTCTCTCTTGCTCTCGCCTCTCGCCTCTCGCCGGATTGCTGCTGCTGTTGCCTTGTCGCCTTGTGTCTGGGCTCTGAGCTCGCACCGACTCACTGCGGACAGGCGCTCATAGTCACTGGTAAGCCATCTTGTTGTCCTGGGTTTGTCTCGCCTCTCACCTCGGGTTTGTCACGTTTGTGTTTCTACTTTCTTGTTGTCCCTCCTGAGTTTGTGTTTCACTGTTTCTTCACTTCTTGTTATTTTACTCAAGGAATAACAAATATCACATTGTTGGGTGGCTAGTGGCCACAAGCTTTGTTTGTATATTAGCTTTTATGAGAAAACACGCTGTAGGCCGAGCCCAACGTGTCTAATAGAGTTAAGTAACCCAACAAATATTAATTATTGTCTAATAGATATTACGTGTTAAAATATTAAGTGCCTAATAGACCCAGTAAAGAAATGTTAAAAATTAAAATAACCCACTTAATTAGCTGAATTTGTGGTTTTATTTGGGTTGTACAGACAGTTTCAACTTTCAGACAGTGGTTTTTATGACTTTTCCTTTGTGGCTTTTTTTTTTTTTTTTGGTGACTTTTCTTTTGCTTCTGTTTTATGTTTAACTAGGTTTGCACAGTATCATAAATTATTTGACAGAGGTTTCTTGAATAGGTCAATATATTGATATTGGGCTTGAAAGTCCAATTTTTTATTATTAAAAAAATAGTTTTTTTTAATATTTCAAACCGACCAAACCGACTAAACCGCACCGCAAAAAACCGCACCACTATAGGTCGGAAAACCGACCTTAGGCGGTGTGCATCGGTACCAATTATGAAAAAACCGATTTCTATCGGTTCGGTAATAAATTTAGAAAAAAACCGCCCCTACCGAACCGCGCACACCCCTAGTCTACATACCCAAAAGGGGATCAAGTCAAAACGTAGTTCAAAAAAGGGATTTTTTTTTATTTTTTTGAAGATGTGACTGAATTTAGTAAATGATATTAAGTTGCCTACGTACCCGAAAGGGGATCAAGTCATCACGTAGTTCAAAGGGGCAATTTTTTTTTTTTTTTTGAAGATGTGACTGAATTTTTGTTTTTGTTTTCTTTTTTTGTGCCCTAAGTTCTGTCTAGATTGCCTTATAAAAAGATTTTCAACCTAGCGGTTTTTTTTTTTTTGCCCTAACTTTTGCCTCGGTCGCCTTATACAAAGGTTTTCAACATACCGACCTTTTTTTTTGTGCCCTAACTTTTACTTAGGCCGCCTTATAAAAGGTTTTCAACCTAGCGGGCCTTTTTTTTAGAGCTTTTTAATGAACTTCTCATTTACACAAGGTTAAACACATTGTCCCTCACCCTTCTTCCTCAGTATCCTTGTTTTTTGGATAGATGCATATGCATGGTTGTTGCTTTATATTTGGCATCAAGATAATTCACCTTTTCTCCCATGAAAGGGTTAGGATCAATGTACACCATTTTCCACATTTCCATCTTCATCACAAAGTTTAAAGCATTGATGAAGTGCAGAACCGATTATGTCATAAGTGTGTATCCAACGGCATCCCAACAACACATTGTAGGAAGTATTGGTATCGATTATGTGGAAAAGAGCTTCAGAATACAATTCTCCTATTTCCACTTTTAATGAGATGCTTCACATGGCTTTTTGTCCAATTTGGTTGAAGCTTTGAATGGTCAAGTTGGACGGGGACAATTGTTTGGACTTCATCCCCATTACTTTGAATGTCTTACAAGGGAGAAGATTTATGGTTGATCCGTAATCCAATAGGATTCTTGATAACCATACATCTCCAATTGTGCCCATGACAAAGAACTGATTCTAAAATTTTTCCTCAAGCTGGAGGTCCTCATCACTAAACATTATGCATGTCAAACATGAAGTGTGTAGTCTAGGTGACAAGGGTTGTAAGGAATTACCTTCTTTCTCTTTAGAAGAATCATCTTTTGCATTTTGGTTTAATTCTTCCTTCTGTGGTAATGATAAATGTTGGCCTGAAAGCAAAGTTACTTCATCTACCTCTCGTTCATTATCATTAATTGAAACCATGCAACATTGCACAACTTCCTCTTTCATCTCATCCTCAGAATGATTTTTGAAGAAATTCCTTAAGAAGATATTCAACTAGGGTTATTGGCATTCTCTCATATTGAATATATTTTCTTCCTAAACTCATACTTTTCTTTTGAGTGTAATCTTTTTCTTCTTGTTTTTCTTGGATCCTTCCTTCCGTGTATTTTAACTCCTGGCTTCTCCAAGGACACAATCATTGGTAATGGCTTTTTAGCCATTTTCTTGGAGTGCTTACCAATATATGTTTGCCATTCTTCTTCATTTCCATCTTTAGAGGAATTTTCCCAAAAGTCTAATTTTGCTTTAGTCATAAGCTCATAAAGACTTGGAGATTTCTTGACTTGGCCTTGACATTAAGAGTCTTTTTGATCTTTTCAACATTATTTGGTTTTGCCCCTAGTGGGCAAGGCAAAGTGGACTTTGGTTCCTCCTCGAGCAAAGAAATGCTATTTGATGCAGTAGCTGGTACTCGAGAGGAACTATCTACCTAGATTTCACCATCATTTATCATTTTTTTGAATTATATTCTTCATGATATAGCATTTTGATAGAGGATGGCTAATGATTCGATGGTAGCGGCAATATTTAGGGTCATCTACCTTATCAACTTCAGAAGGTCTTTTAGGCTCAGGGAGTTGTATTGCTTTTTCTTTCATCAACTCATTAAAAATCCCTTCCACATTATCATCATCATGGAATGAGTATTTCATTTTTTTTTTCTCTTTAAGAGTGAGCTTTTTCAAGTCTTCCTTTCCTTTCCCGTTTTGGCTTCTATTATTGACAAAGGTAGCCATTAATTCTCCATTATTTTGGGGTTCCTTCTATATATTTTTTCTCTTCTAAACTACGCCCCCTTTGTGTGGTACTCTTTTGTCGGGCAATTTGTTTTTCAACATTGCTTGCTTTAGAGACCAATGCATCAAAACTCTGAGGTTTTGCAGTCCCTATGAAAGTGGCAATCTCTAGTAAGAGATTATTTGAACACATTTGAACTGCAGATTTTTCAGTCAACTTTTCAAAACATTGGAGATTTAGGCTTCTCCATCTTGTAATGAGTCATTGACACTTTCATTTGACTTTTGTCAAGCATCGGCTAAACCAATGATTGATACCTTTTCTTTGAACTTACAAATTGGGCAAGAAAGGCTCTTTGCAAATTATCCCAAGTGTGAATTGAACCTTGTTGTAATTGCGTGTGATGAGAATGAAGAAAAATTAAATTACTCCAGACCGTCTATGGTCATCCACACTAGCAGTCGTCCAGAAGAAAGCACCAACGAGACTAACGCCCATGGTCGTCCATAGACGAAACACACCCGCAGCGCTCGTCCTAGGAAAGCTATCATCCCCGTCCTGAGGGGTTCGTCTACAAGAGACCCCTGGACGAGACCTTTACACTTGGAATTACTGAGTACATTTCACCACACACTTCGCAACATACGCATAACTTCCGGTGACCATTATATGAGAAAATATAACTCCTAAATGGTTATGGAAGTTATCCTTGAACTCTCGCACCTCCTCAAATCTAGGGTAGGTTACAAGCCCAATAACTGTTCCTAGGACACTATATAAACACCCATTCAGACCAGAAAAAGGTACACTTGATATTTCCCAAAAAGTTGGAACTCTAAAAATATAGAGAGAAGACTAACTTTGCCATCGGAGGGTTCTTGGCCGGCAAATCTCGATCACCTTTGATTGCTTTTCTTTCTTTTCCAGGCCATCGAATGAGCAAGCAGTCCTGTCAAGTCCGAAGCATCCAGCCTACTGATTTTCTTTGCATCATCAGTTGGCGCTATCTGTGGGAAACTTTATTCACTATTCTTTTCGTTCAACTATTGGTTTTTGTTGTCAACGATTAGCCTTTCTCAGACAAAAGGCTGAATGGTTCGAACAAGATCAAGGGCTACCAGCCCAAGCCACCAGGAGAGTAGGGATGCTTCTAATAATCCACTTTGCGATTGTAGGTCAGCGCCTCATGCAACCGCCTTATGTTCAACATATACAATTCATGGCTGCC
This sequence comes from Castanea mollissima, assembly GCA_014183005.1. Taxonomy (NCBI): domain Eukaryota; kingdom Viridiplantae; phylum Streptophyta; class Magnoliopsida; order Fagales; family Fagaceae; genus Castanea; species Castanea mollissima. The sequence goes on from JACAVU010000010.1 coordinate 43,297,678, forward strand.
GTTATGGCAGAACTGACCCATCAGAATCAGGAGTTGAATAGGGAGATCAACCTTAGAAGGCAGCACCAAGATGGGCACACGGAAAGACGAGCCCAGAGTCAAAAGGTGGAGGAGAAAATGTCGAGTCCGAGAATCAAACAAAGGGTACCGCTTCAAGAAGAGTGCCACACTTGGAAGAGAGATGGACCAAATGAGAAAAGCCATGGATGAGATAAGGAGAACATGAGGCGGGCAACCCAGTGGATGATTTAGTTCACCGAATAGACTCCCTTTCATAGCTTCTATCAACAGTCATCCCCTACCTCTGAAATTCAAAATGCCTTCCTTGGATTCGTATGATGGAAATTGTGACCCATGTGATCACATTGCTACTTTCAAGATGACCATGCACCTTCAAGGGGTCTCGGACGAGATTATGTGCAGAGCTTTCCCTACCACACTTAAGGGACCAACGCGGGTGTGGTTTAGCAAAATACCCCAAACTCAGTAGGATCGTTTGAAGAGTTGAGTAAGTTATTTGTCAATAATTTCATTGGAGGACAACGCCACAAGCGTTCCTCTTCTAGTTTGCTGACTATAGAGCAAGGGAAAAATGAGAGTTTGCGGTCCTTCATTACCCGAATTAATAGGAAGCCTTAACGGTAGACGAATGGATAACAAGTTATTGTTGACCGCCTTCCTAATGGGGTCAATTCTGACTGTTTCATCCATAAGCTCTACAAGCAGGAACCACAGACTATGGCCGAACTCGTCCATTCCGGCAAGAATTTCATGAATGCTGAGGACTTTATCATAGCCAAGAAGAAAAAGATAGAGCGCTCGGAAGCGGGCCACCAGCGTTACTCAAATCAGGGACCTCGTCCAAACAAGGCTCGGGTAGACGAGAGAAAAGACAAGGATGGTAAGAAGATAAGTTCCTCAGCGAGGAATCAGCAATACACACCCCTGACTATGCCACTAGAGCAGGTTCTTATGCAGATCAAGGATGATCCGTCCTTGAATTGGCCGGATAAGATGAAAGGAGATCCTAACAAGCGCAATAGAGAAGTATTGCCGCTTTCATAGAGACCACAGGCATGACACGGACGAGTGCTTTGATTTGAAGCAGCAGATAGAGAATCTCATTAGACAATGGAGCTAAGAACTTCCTTGGACGAGACCAGAGAGATGAGAAACTGAAAGCTAAGGTGGAAGAGTAATTCATCACGACTCCCACTCCAAGTCGAGAGACATATGAACGTGGTGCAGAATTTCCAGCTGTCTGGACGACCTCCTAAGACAACAGAAGAAGACGAGTAGGCCATTACGTTCACAGACGAGGACGCAGGACGGCTTCACCACCCACACGATGATGCGATAGTCATCACCCTACTCATTGCTGACTACATGACCAGGAGGGTGTTGATAGACAATGGCAGTTCTACAGACATTCTATATTACCCCGCCTTCCAACAAATAAGGCTAGGACAAGATTAGCTTCGACCAGTGAATTCCCATTGGTGGGATTCGGAGGAATAAAGATGCAACCAGTGGGCACCATCACATTACCAATGGTCGTTGGAACATATCACAGCTAACCAAGGAGGTAAACTTTCTTGTTGTTGATTGTGCATCGTCATATAATGCAATATTGGAAGACCAACTCTGAATAGTTGGAAGGCGGTAACCTCTACTACCCCACTTGTCCATTGAATTTTCGACCGAGCACAGAGTGGCCAAGTACAAGGAGATCAATTGGCCGCCAGAGAATGTTACTTAGCCATGCAGGCAATGGACGAGCATATATAGGCAATGAGTATAGACGGGAGAAGGATCGCAGCAGAACCCACTGAGGTGTTAGAAGACGTCCCTTTGGACGAGAACCAGCCTGAGAAGTTCACTAGAATTGGGGCGAGCATGAAAGAAGAGGCAAAGCATGCTTTGGTCCAGTTTTTGAAGAAAAGCCTCGATGTCTTTGCATGGAGTCATGAAGACATGTTTGGCATTGATCCAAGTGTTATTACTCACAGCCTGAACGTGTGTCCCTATTCAAAACCAATGCGTCAGAAGAAAAGGGTTTTCGCTCCTGAGCGAGACAAGGCCATCAAGGAAGAAGTCCAAAAGTTGGTTACCGCGGAGTTCATTTGAGAAGTTTATTATACAGATTGGTTGGCGAACGTAGTCATGGTGAAAAAAACTAACGGCAAGTGGCGAATGTGCGTGCTCTTTACTGACTTAAACAAAGCTTGCCCCAAGGATAGTTACCCATTGCCATGCATTGGCCAGTTGGTGGACTCGACGGTAGGTCATAGGGTGCTGAGCTTCATGGATGCCTTCTCAGGCTACAACTAGATAAAGATGGACGAAGCAAATCAAGAAAAAATCTCATTCATTACAAGCCAAAGGTTGTATTGCTACAAAGTGATGCCCTTCGGTTGAAGAATGCAGGGGCGACTTACCAAAGACTAGTTAACCACATGTTCCATCCTCAAATCAAGCGAAATGTGGAGGTTATGTAGATGATATGCTGGTAAAAAGCCTAGACGAGGACAATCATCTGGACGACTTCAAGAGACTTTAATACACTTCGGCGGTATAACATGAAATTAAATCCAAGCAAGTGTGCTTTTGGAGTTTCATCGGGGAAGTTTTTGGGGTTTATGGTTTTGTACAGAGGAATTGAAGCAAATCCGGACAAAATCCAGGAGATACTAAAATGGAACCAGCAAAAATATCAAGGAAGTCCAGTCTCTTACCTAACGAGTTGTTGCCCTTAACAGGTTTGTGTCGAAACCTACTGACAAATATTTGCCATTCTTCTAAAACCTCAGGAAGGCATTTGAGTGGGCAGACGAGTGTCAAAAGGCCTTCCAAGACTTGAAGACATATCTCATGACAGCGTCATTGCTGAGTCTGTTTGTACCTGGAGAAGAGCTGTATTTGTACTTGGCGGTGTCCCACACCCAGTAAGCCCGGCGTTGGTCAGAGAAGAGGGGAGAATCCAGAAACCGGTTTATTACACAAGCCGTGCATTGAGAGGAGCAGAAGGACGATACCCGATGATGGAGAAGCTAGCTTTTGCCTTGATTACGGCTTCTAGTAAGCTGAGGCATTATTTCGAAGCTCATATTATCAACATCCTAACAGATCACCCCTAAAGAAGGCAATGAACAAGTTGGAAGCCACTGGATGATTAATACAGTGGGATGTGGAACTTAGAGAGTTTGACATCAGATACCTTCCAAGGAGTGCGATAAAAGCACAGACATTAGTAGATTCATTGCAGAGTTCACCCCCAGCCGGGATGAGCTGGACAAAGACGAGGGAGTTGAAAGGTGGGTTATTAACATAGACGGATTATTCACACTATATGCAGGAGGGATTGGAGTCATACTAAAGTCCCTAGAGGGTGACAAGCTAGAGTACGCGACCCGTCTACAATATCAAACCATCAACAACGAGGCTGAGTACGAAGCTCTACTCAAAGGATTGGAATTGGCTAAGTCCTTAGGGGCGGAGTCGATAATAGTCAGAGGAGATTCTCAGCTAGTCATCAACTAAGTAAATGGAATGTGTGATATTAAGGAAGATCGGATGAAGAAATACCTCAGCAAAGTGAGACGATTTGCACAAAATTTTTCAGCAGTAAGTTTTGTTCAACTCCCCAGGGAGGAAAATATGGAAGCAGATGCCTTGGCAAAAGCAGCTTCGGCAAGAGGAGTTACGGACAAGTACGACAACGTCCAATATATGCCAAGTATAGACTTTCCAGACATATAACAAATAAGAGGGGGAGAAAATTGGATGAGTCCAATAGTAATCTATCTTAAAGATGGAAGGCTTCTAAAAGACAAAGACGAAACTAGGAAGTTGAGGGTCAAGGCAGCCAAATACGTCCTCATAAACGAAGTGTTGTACAAGCGAGGTTTTTTCCAACCTTACTTAAGGTGCTTGGCTCCTGACAGATCAAATTATGTTTTGAGGGAAATTCATGAAGGAGCATGTGAAAATCATTCAGGAGCAAGATCATTAGTCCATAAGATCGTCCGTGCAGGCTACTATTAGCCTACAATGCAAGCAGATGCTAAGGCCTATGACCAGTGTCAACACTATAGCAATGTCCCTAGACAACCGTCAGAGTACCAGATCCTAATGATGGCCCCTTGGCCCTTTGCACAGTGGGGACTGGATATCCTAGGTCCCTTCCCCATGGGAATCAGACAAATGAAGTTTTTGGTAGTAGGAATTGATTACTTTACCAAGTGAGTAGAGGCTGAACCTCTTGCAACAATCACTCAGCAAAATGTAAAAAATTTGTATGGAAGAATATTCTATGTAGGGTTTGGAGTACCCAGGGTACTAGTATCGGATAACGGACGTCAGTTTGACAACCACCCTTCAGGGACTTTTGCAAACATTTTGGAATCAAAAATCACTATTCCTCATCCTCCTATCCACAGGCAAATGGATAAGCAAAAGTAGCAAATCGATCCCTGCTGAAAATCATCAACACTCTGCTCGAGGGGGCAAAAGGGATATGGCCAAACGAGTTACCAGGTGTTCTTTGGGCCTACAGGACGACTGTACGAACTCTGACAGGAGAGACCCCCTTTAAGCAAGCCTATAGAAGTGAAGCCGTCATACCGACAGAAGTTCATATGGCTAATCATCGAGTGATGAAGTATCAAGAGAGAGAGAGAATGGGGAACAATTTCGTCTTGGCCTTGATCTTATTGACAAGGTAAGAATGGATGCGGAGCAAAGGACAGTAAGATACTAGAATCTTATGGCTAGGCAGGATGTTGCCATGGTGAAACCCAGACGATTCAGTGTTGGGGACCTTGTTCTCAAAAGAGTTCCTTAGCAACTAGGAATCCGGCTCATGGAAAATTAGGACCCAATTGGGAAGGACCCTACAAGGTAATCAACTGCAAGAAACAGGGGTCATATACTTGGAGGCCATGGATGGACAAAAGTTAGAGTACCTCTGGAACGTGGAACACCTGAGGAGGTACTATCAATGATGAACTTGGATGAAATAATCTGGGGATGAGGTTGATACTATGGACAACTACAGCCACGATCTATGTGTTTACTTATACCTAGTTGTTGTTTTATTAGTACTATAGTATGTACTAAGAATAAAAGTGCACTAGTTCTTAAACTTTTGCACCATTTACAGACCAATTTGTAAAAGACAAGGTTATGTATTTTCTTACGTGTTTTAATAAGGCACCAGCTTCTAAAGCATGCCATATTTGTGGACAATGTTCATGCAATAATATGGTTTGGATTTTTAATATACTTAATCTAGTTTCCATAATGATACCCATAAGGGGAGCAAAAGCCTAAGACGAATGAAAATCTCTAGACGTAGGGATGTAACGTTCATAAGCTTTCCTCGAAATGAGGATAAAAAAGCTAAGGCATACTCGTCTAAGCTTTCCTCGAAGTAAGGATAAAGCAAAAAGAAAAAGTTAAGGCATACTCGTCTAAGAAGTAAATAGACAAGAAAAATGCATACGTTAAAGCATAAAGTTCCAAAGATGAGCATTTAGCTAAGACGTCTCGATGTCTTAGGACGAGTAAAACATTATAAGCCTTTTGCAAGGAGACGAGTGATAATTGCCCAAAGGACGAGGTAAAATACTGGCAAAGTCATCATTGTCGTCCTAAGACGAGTTACACTTGTAAAAATTGATTGGCTAACAAATACGTCCATGCCTAGGTGGGTCATCCATAAGAAAATCACATGGACGACCATTCAACACTTAGAACGCTGTTTAAAAGCCAATGACATAAATGGTGAAAATAGTGGATAAACTCGTCCATACAATAAATAATTGATAAAAAAAATATTCTTTAATCTAAAGAGGGTAGACGACCACTGTCCAAAAACCCTTATAAAATAAGCTTTAAAAGGCAATTGTTAAAAACTCGTCCAGAACACTCTAGACGAGATAATTGTACTCGAAAACATCTTAAAAAGGGTCTAAAAATAACAGACCAAAAGAAAAGCAGAATAACAATAGCACTAATTTAAAATTGTCTTCAAGAAGGGGGGGGGAGGGCATTAACGTTAGGGTCGTCTTGAGATGGCTTGGTGGTGGCATCATCCTCAATATTAAGTCGTCTGAGCCTGTTTGGAGGAGAGAACTTGTAGTAGCGCCAAGGTTGAGTTTAATGGTGCTAAAGTCAACTCCAGGAAAGTTGTCTATAGCATCCATTCTAAAATCTTCAAACCCTGCTACATAGTTCGTGTCCAGCAGGTCAATAAACTCCTTGGACGTTTTGAACTCCTCTACTGCGTCGTCTTTAGCTTTCTTGAGGAGGAGACTCAGCTCGTCGTTCTTCTTTTGAAGAAAGTCGAGACGATCGTCCTTCTTAGCAGCATCGGATTTCAGCTCCCCCACCAAAGCACTCAACCCCTTAACCTCATCCTTGGCCTTATTCGCCACCTCGGCCCAAGTTCTGCAGTCGTTTTTAATCTCTTCTATTCTTTTTTCTAGAAGAATCCTCGTCTTATCCATCTCCGTGGCCTGCCTGGACGCAACTATGAACTTCAACATTACCTACATAAAAGACAAGAAGGTTCAAGAGATAAAATAACAATAAATAACATGGCTAAAGCAAGATGAGACAAAGTGCTCACCTTAAAAGATTGTGGACACCGGAATGCTCAAACTCCTTCAAAGACATGTCGTAGCACACAGCCATGTCCTTACCTGTTACAGCCTCTTGGAATCGTTCCCAAGCTAAATCCTCATTCTCCAATAAGTTCATAGAAATCCTTTGAGGAGGCTGGGACGAAGCAGGAGCATGGGTCTTGGACGGAGCGACGCCAACAGGCGTAGACGAGTCAACATCAACGACTGTGATGGATGGCAAGGAGGAAGGAGGGTCAGACTTAGCAGTTTTGGGCCTAGACGACCCATGCTTGGTCTTCTTCCCCGACAACTAGGTAAGCTTCCCAGGTCCAAATTTTTGGACAAGCTTTTCCTCTTGTCTCCAGCAGCAGGACGAGGCTGGGGTTGAACTTCAAGCCTGGTCGTCTCGTCGATCACTTCCTTCCCCTTATTTTCTTTCATGGTTGCCATTCCTGAAAAACACATGTACACACACACACACACACACACACACTATAATAAAAAAAGTTTTTCAAAATTTCAAGTAGGAAAAACACTCACGTCTACGAACAGTTTGCTCGTGCGTAAGGGCTTCAGCAGATGGATCAGGACCAAGTCCCCACTTGTGCAAGCGTCGAAGAGTCACTAACGAGTGAAAATTCCTCTCGGAGTGTAGACGAGCTCTGTGGACGTGGTCACGATGAAACTTACTTAAAGAAGGACGTCTAACAGTTGAAAAAAGAGAGGAAAATTAAGGTTAGACAATTGTCTAAAGATAAAATATAACAAAACGAATATAAAAAAAAAGAATGAAGGAAAAACATAACATACCTTCTTGACGAAGGTTCCCTAATTCTCCAGTATAATGGGGCAAATACATCTCTACCAACCTCGATAGGATGCCCCACCCAGAAACCAGAGATAAAGAAAAATTCTATCTTCCAGTTTCTGTCAGACGAAGGCAAAGACTTAATCAACCTACAGTCATTGCCCCTAGTTGTGAACTGATAAAAACGATTTATCTCGAAGGGTTTATAACAGTACAGAAACTCGTCCACGGTGATAAGACAGTTCCCATCAAATAACTCCCTCTATAAGACTTGCATAGAGACAACAAGTCTCCACGTGTTGGGGTTAAACTGACAAACTCCCAAGCCTAGCCTAGTGAGTAATTCTCTAGTGAAGGCATTCAAAGGAAATCTAAGCCCCCCAGCACATAAGCTTCGTAAATACCTATTCCAAAACGGGGTTGGCAACACCATTCTTCTCAGACGGCTAACCTAGGATTCAGATCGTCTAGATTTGGAACCAACTCCTAAGAGCATCTAACCTCTTCTCATCCATCTTAGAAGGGATTTCTATAGCACAACTATACACAGTTTCTTCTTCGTCCAAAGAGGAGGACGGCGGGACGCTCGTCGAGGTATCAACTCCAGAGGTTGTCCTCGTCCTAATATTTTCCTGTAAGGTTTCAATGAGAATTCCAGGAACACCAGAGGTATATTCCTCTATTGTGTGGCCACTACTACTACTACTATCGTTACTGGAAATGCTATAACTAGAAGAATCATGGTACTCGTCTATAGCCTTGTCTACACTGTCGCTAGACGAACAGGTAGCCATTTCAGACGTCCTAAAGCTTAAAAAGAAAAGCCTGAGAGTGATAGTAAGGGGAATACCTGGCTCTAGAAGAAAGATACTAAGGGCGCTGAGAACACTCCTAGACGAGGCGACAGACGAGAAGTGTCAAAATAGAAAATCTGAAAAAATGAGAGGGGCACGAGAGGAAAACCACTATTTATAGGTAGAGAAGTCTCGATATTCACAACGACGAGACCAATGAGAAGGCGACAAGTGGCATCTGCCTCGAGGAGGTAAGTCGACGTGACCAACCACCTATGAAAGCATGACACGTGGTACTGTCTGAAACACAAATAAAATAGAAAATAGTAATAATAAATGCTTTTGGAAAACTCGTCCTAAAGTCTGGTGATGTACTGCATGACCCCTGGACGAAAGGGCAACTGATGACGAATGAAGAAAAATTAAATTACTCCAAACCGTCCATGGTCATCCACACCAGCAGTCGTCCAGAAGAAAGCACCAAGACGAGGCTAACACCCATGGTTGTCCATAGACGAAAACACACCTGTAGCGCTTGTCTTAGGAAAGCTATTATCCCCGTCTTGAAGGGGTTCGTTCGTCCACAAGAGGACCCTTGGACAAAACCTTTACACTTGGAATTACTGAGTACATTTCACCACTCCGCAACGTACGCATAACTTCCGATGACCGTTATTTGAGAGAATATAACTCCTAAACGGTTATGGAAGTTATTCTTGAACCCTCGCACTTCTTCAAATCCAGGGGAGGTTACAAGCCCAATAACTGTTCCTAGGACACTATATAAACACCCATTCAAATCGAAAAAAGGTAGCTTGATATTTCCCAAAAAGTTGAAACTTCAAAAATATAGAGAGAAGACTAACTTTGCCATCAGAGGGTTCTTGGCCGGCAAATCCTGGTCACCTTTGATTGCTTTTCTTTCTTTTCCAGACCATCGAAGGAACAAGAAGTCCTGTCAAGTATGAAGCATCCAGCCTACTGATTTTCTTTGCATCATCAGCATGTACAAAGTGAATACGGAACCCTGAGAGATTGCACGAACTGTCTTATCAACAAGGCATCTGTCAAAGTAGATTCTCCACCAGCCGAATAGAAATGTGCCAAATGTTCTTGAGGGGAACCGGTCAAACCATCAAATTTCTCAAAGTTTGGTTTCTGATAACCGGTGGGAATGGAACAGTCTCATAATGAGCTGGATAAGGCTTTCGACACCCATGAACGGGTAAATTTATAGATGCTTGATATTCTTTGATCCCCTTAGCAATGAATGTCTTTAATTCATCTTGTGTTATAGAAGTAGATGATGTGTGCCCTTCTTCGGCTGTAGGCACATGAATTCGAGCAGATGTACTTGCTTGAGACGCTACTTTGCCAAGGCTACTATTTCAGCATCTTTTTAATGAGTTTCCTTTGCAACTCTTGAAGTTGCTCTTCTAAATTTGTGGTGCTAGTTACTTGAACCTGCATGTCTTTAGAATCACTTTCATCTGAGATCTTTAACACTTTGCCAAATTGATCCATTAGAATTTTCAGAAAGTCTTCTTCTTGAAAAATAGACTCCGAATCTCCGTATAGTGGACTATGAAAATCACTTTGTGTTTCCATAGTATCAGAAGAAGTGGTGGAGATTGAAGAATCGGCGATGATGGATTGGGACATAAGGCGGGCCCTAAAGCGTGTGATAGGACCTGAGTAAGGCCTTTGTGACTTATTAACCTCCTCACAAATCTCTGTCACATTTTTGTGCTTTGAACTTGTCCCTAATCCAAAATTTTCTTCTTTTGCCAACAAATAGCCTAAGAAGAATGCCCATTTTTGAACCTCCAAGTTTGACTTGGCCCTTGTTAATTGTTCAGCACAAAGAGCCGTTAACAAAAATTGATCAAATAATTCAGAAGTTTGGCTTGCTTCTCTCCTTACACTTTTTCTAGGACCTTGCTTGGTTGGTGGCAATGTTTCAAAGGAGGCATCAATGTCCATGGCTACTTCTTTTCCCTTGACAACATCACTCAGGTTAATTCAAGAATGTGAGGCTGCCTTTGGTTGAGGAGTCACATTTTGCTTTAGTGATGCCTTCTTTGAAATCTTGATAGATTCTCAAGGTTTCAGGATGACTAGCTTCCCTTTCTTCAGTTGAAATTGTCATTACTGACTCGGTTGTTCCCAATGTGATTAGGATGGAGCCAATTATGATTTGGATGGGGAAAAACCTTGGGCCATACCCATATGTGGTGTTTGGTACGGGGTAATGTTTTAGGATTCCAGGAATGTTTAAAGATTTTCATATTTGATTGCAAATTTTGCCAGGGAATCAGATGCTAGGGGGATCTGGATTCCCCTTTAAACCCCTCTCAATAGGAATAGGAATGTAGATTCTCTTTAAAACAGGTGGGTATCTAGATTCCCAAATTTAAAAGAAATTATATTTTTATAAATTGACAATTTTAACCATTTTCCCTTATCATTTAAGCAATTAAGATAAAATATATATAAAAAAAATTATCAATATCTTTTCCATTGTCTTTATCTTTTCCCACCAAAATAACATAAACAGAATAAACAATTTTGTTGATATATTATTTAACAAAGTTCTATCCAGGTTTCACGTGTGGAAAAAAAAAAGTTTGAAGAAGATTCTCCATTATTGTCAGTATTTACTTTTGTTGTTGTGTGTGTGTTCAACAAATTATTAATAATTTTATTTTGCTCTTCATTATTTATTTAAAGGAAGATTTTTTTTTAAAGAACTTAATAGTTCACATTCAAATCTAAGGCTAGAATGAAAAATAAATAATTCATTTAAGATTATTAGAAATAAATTAAATATTATCATCTCACATTCCTAGAAACCAAACATAGGAATAGCTACATTCCTAAACATCCAGATTGCAAGGAATCACATTCCTAAGAATCTAAATGCCATAAGTAATGTGGATTCTCCCATACCAAACACCACAATAGTGTTAAGAGTCATTCACATTTGAACCCTCGGTTTGAGATTTTTTAGCTTTAGCACTTTTCCTTGCCCTCCTCTTCTTTGAAGTCTTTGAGGTTGATGAAACTTGAATGTTGGTCATGCATTCATCATTCAGTACTTCGAGCTTGACAGAAGGGCGACCAAGGGTGACTGTCATGCGACAACCACTTGCTCCTCATGCAGTTGCAAGAAGCTTGTGAAAGTAAACAATCACTTGGGGGGCCATTGGTAAACCTAATCACAACACGAAGATGTATAAGAAACATAGTTGGAGATGAAAAGGAGAATGGGTCCCACTGGGCATGCCAAAAATTATGTTAACGAAAATTGTTAAATTATGTTATTGTCAAATTATGTTTAATAAATATTGTCAAATTATGTCTAATTCATCAAACATAATTTTACTCATAAGTCTTTTGACGTATGAGTTTTTTTTTATCTGAGTAGTGCCCATTCAAGATAATGTATCTTTAAATTACAACCCCTTATTTCAAAGGAAAACCCTTCGACTCCAACCACGTTGTCTTTGTACATGAGTTTATTTATTTTCATGTTTAAAGGAATATGTGTTTTTATTTATTTGTGATTGCAACTAATAATTTTTTAAGTTACCTACGTACCCTTGGTGGGGATCAAGTCAATTCGTAGTTCTTAATTTTAGGTTTTAGATTTAAAGTCTCAAATATGGTTTTGTCCAATTTTAAATGATGGATCTTTACGTAAATACTTGGCGTTTAATTAAGTATTGACATAATTTTGTATTTGGGTGAGATAATTGATTTTAGTCTCAGGAACTATGCTTTATGACAATTGAACTAATAATTCTTTTTTAAGAAGTCGAATGTCTAAGCAAATTTCACTCTCTTTCGTTTGCTTCTTTGTCGGAATTTTAATAATATTTTGATTGAAATTTCCAAATTTAATTAAAAAAAAGAAAACTCATTTAAAGCAATTTAATCATTGTGAACATATTTGGAATTGAAAAATTTCCCCAACCCAATTTTATTGTCATTTTATTTTAAGAATTATTAACTCTAATCTTGTTTAAAGAATTAATAATCCAAAGAATTAGTCACAATTAATTTGGTAGAGTTACCACCGTGCACCCTTATTGCTGTGATCACTTACAAGTATAAATACTTATGAAGTGTGCAGAGCAAAGACTGGGAGTTTAAGTTTCTAGGAGAGAGACTTACACTTATATACACTTAGATTAAGTTAGAATAGAAATTCTATCTCGTATAAAAAAAAAAAATTAAAATGATAGAATCAAAGATTAATTTTTTAGAATCAAGAACTTCATTGATTGAATAGAGTCAAAGACTTCATTAATTTGGGAGAGTCAATGACTCCATTAAAATGGTAGAATCAAGGACTTCATTAATTTAATAGAGTTAAAGACTTCATTGATGGAGTAGAGTCAAAGACTCCATTAAATTCTAGAGTCAAGGACTCCATTGATGAATTTAATTTGGTAGAGTCAAGGACTCTAATTGAGAAAACACTGAACCAAAGCCTGAAAGAATTTATATTTGGTAATGTTCAAATAGAATTTACAAGTCAAGAACTCATATCTAAAGTTTATTGCATGGAGTTAGAAATTCCTCATAAAACCCAACCCTATTTGTTTTACTAAACAAAAATTTAGATTTGAAAAAGAAGATAAGAGAGAGATTTAGAGAAGAAAAGGGACTGATAAAATCCCCACCTAATGCCATATGTTCTTCATTTGCTTGTTGCTCTTTATCTCTGCCTGTGTCTCTTTTGTTTTCTCTTTTCTCTTTGTGTGTGGGTGCTTCTCTTTTTTGTGTGTCTGCCTGCCTTTTCTTTTCTTTTATTTTTTCCTTCTTGTGCGTGCCTCTTTCTATAAATAGAGAGATTCCAAAGGAGCAGCTTTTCATGCCCACTTTCACCAAACTGGTAGTGCCCCTTCCTTATTCACTTTTCAAAATTTTTTTTTTACTTGATTTGTATTTGTCTTTTGCTTTTGTACTAGGCAGCAGGCTATGAACGTGGCTCTTATTATTATTATACTTCTTTTTTCTTTCTTTCTTTTTTTTTTTTCTTCTTTTTTTTGGTAGTATTGGCTAGATGCCGACCTTACATGACCACACTTTTTTAGCCTATGCTATTGTTTAATCCTAGCTACCGTGTAGATGCAACACTTTTTACAAAGTAATTTTTTAAGTTTCAACAACCCAACTGCATTCTAGTCTCTTAATCTACCTTCAGAATATAGTAGAAATTGGTCTCACAGTTGGCAAAAGCTAAATTTTGGGACGGGCTCCAGCAGATACATGTATTTGTGAAATTATAAAAGTTTAGCATTGGAGATATAAATTTGTTATAGGCACCATAGAATATGAACCATTCTAGTGAGAATTATGAAAAGATTCACTTGGTATAAAATGGACAGGAACAACACAATTCCTTGACAATTCTGCACTTCTAGAGGGTTAACAAAGGCACTTCCCATTAAAGAATCAAAATAGGTTTGCAAACTCATTTTTGAGTGTCCAGCATTCCTAATTACCATAGAAGAAATGTCCTAAAAATCAAAAAACTTAATTTCTATTGCACGAAAGTTCTTTCCAAATAGCCAACATTATCAGTTCTCAACATTTTTCTTTAATTAATAAGTAGGTCTCTTGCTTATTCTCCATTCCTGTTTCACGTATTAGTTATACAATATATGCTTTTTTTTGGATAAATTATTATACAATATATGTTACACGAATTAGATTACTACCTATCAAAAAAAAAAATTAGATTACTAGACTATAAGAATTTTTAATTTCTTACAGAATAATCGTATTCAAAACCAATAAATTTTCCAAGAATACCTGGGAAAGTTTAATTAAGACATTACAATGGCTTGAAGTGGGATGATTGTTTCTTTTCCTTTTCAAATTTATGCAACATATGTACAAGCCATGTGGAGAGTATAACCCCAACCCTCAAAACAAGAAGAAGAAGAGACTTCAATTAGTTTTTTTTGGTCTCTTCCCTTAATAATTTTATTTCCAATAAAAAGAGTAAATCAATGGTTAAAGGTAACCATGATTTCTTTACAAATCAATTCCTAACCTTTGTACTAGCCGTAGAGCTGCAATCCATAAAGCTATTGTGCCATGTGGTACCATAATAGTCGACAGAACCATTACTAAACCTGCAACAATAATTGCAGTTCAATATTACTGCTAGAAGAACAAAAGCATCATCCACTCCAGGTAAAATCAAGACTGAAGCATGGATATACAAGAGACTAAACGAAAAGGCACCATAGAGTTTACTCTAAAAACCTGACACCTTAGAGTTGAGTCTAAAGCCTAACATCCAAATATTCAAGAAAAAGGGGGAGCAGGACTGTTACAAAATATCATTGAGTTCTAGGAGAAATACACTAGTTCTGGCTATTATGTAGTTCAACTAGCCCATATATCACTTGACATAAAACAAAAAAACAAATAGACAAACAAACAAAAAAAGAAAAAGAAAAAAAATAAGCATGAACGCAAACAAAAATACAAGGAAAAGGTTTCTTGGATTTGCAAAGAATTGGCTGAGACAATTGTTTGGAGGACCTCGGGGCCCAGAACCTCCTCCATTATCCTGCCAAGATGACCACGTACCACGACTCCCAGAACCTCCTTCATTGTCCGGCTGTGAGGGACCAGAACTATGCCCTTCAGAACGAGCAACAAAACGTCCCCCATCATTAACAGGTGCCCCACATTGTGAACTTAGCAAAGAAACAACAATCATGATAATTAACATTAACACACTAAGCAAAAATAAATAAATAATCCACTTCATAAACATAACAAACACTAATCATAATCATAACAATTATAATCAAGATCACCACAAAAAAAAAAAAAAAAAAAAAACCAAATTTAAAAAGAATAATCGATTACCACTTGTTAGGGCGATATCTGCATGCCCCACTATCGAACTGGGTATGCCCCTCTTTCCCACTCTGATTCAAAGGCTCAGTGATATCATCCTCTTCGTTCGGCATCTTTTGGCTTTTCTTTTTTGTGTGTCAAACACTAAATAATTAATTATCTGAACCAACAAAGAAGAAAATTTGATACGTGAATCAAAAATCGCACAAAATTTTGACTAACACGGAAAAAATGGAATTTTTACTCAATCCAAAAAGTCATACTTTTCTTTTTTCAGCTTTTCCAAGCAAACAAACAAACATATCTTTACTTTACAGAGCATAGAACAATCGTATAATAAAACAAAACCCTAATTTTCTATCAGATCTAATTTTCAGAGAGAGAGAGAGAGAGAGAGATTACCAGTGGAGGCGAAGAAGAGAGCTTGAGAGCAAGAGAGGCTAGGATTTATATTTATATACAATAAGGTTATGTTTGGTTGGGAGAATAAAAAAAATGAGAGAATAGAAAATAGAGAAAGGATAGAAAAAATTTTAGTTTTTCTTATTTGTGTTTGGTTGAGAAAGTGGAAAAGTGAAATGATGAAAAACTTTTGGGTAAATTGCATATTTGGTCCCTATTCTTTACACTATATTTCAATTTGGTCTTTAATTTTTTAATTGTGTCAATTTGGTCCTTAATATTTTAATGTTGTGTCAATTTAGTCCCTGCATTTATATTTTGAATGAAAATTACTAACATAGCAAATGACTAAAATAAAATTTTAGTTTATTTTCACGTCAACAGAAGTTAATTTTTTATTTTGGTCATTTGTCATGTTAGTAATTTTCATTCAAAATATAACTGCAGGGACTAAATTGACACAACATTGAAATATTAGGGACCAAATTGACACAATTAAAAGGTTAGGGACTAAATTGAAATATGGTGTAAAGGATAGGGACCAAATATGTAGTTTACCCAAAACTTTTTTATTTGGTTGAAAATAAAGTTTGTATAAATTTACAATCTTGTCCCTTTTAAATAAAATAAAAAGTAATACATTATACTTTTTTTTTAAAATTGTGTATAAATGAAAGTAGACATTTTTAAAAATAACATAAAAAATCATCCAAAGCGTTTTCTTAAAAAAATATTAAAAAAAAATAAAAATTTTTTTTTAAAAAAAAAGAAGGAAAGGAAGAAGAACCCACCCTGACAAAAAAAAAAAAAAAAAAAGGAAGCCAACGTTACAAGGAAACTAGAAAAGTCAAAAAAAAAAAAAAAGCAAGCCAACGTTATTAGGAAACTGGAAAAGTAAAAAAATTTAAAAAAAAAAAAAACAAGAAGAGCAAGTAACGTTAATGAGAGGTGGGGTAGTTTTGTCCAAATATTTTCCCACTTTTCACTCTAGTTTTCTCTCCAATTTGGAGAGATTGTATTTTGAAGGAGAGGAGAGAAAGGATCACCACTTTTCTCTCCCCCTCCTCGTTTCATCCAAATAGTAAAAAATGTCATTTTCCTCTTTCTATTTTCTATCATCCCTATTTTCACTCTAACCAAACATACCCTAAAACTAGGCCTACGATATAACAATATGAAAAGCTACACAAAAACGCAAAAAGTGTCTCCTTTTTGAAAAATTGGAGAATTGAAGACCATTTGAGTTTCCATTAAAATTCATATATGGGCGTTTTGTTCGATTCTTTTGGTTGAATATTGTGGAATTTTAAGTTTATTTGCGTTATAAGTACTATTTCAAGTTATTTAGGGAATTGAGGAAAGAAAGTGAATTTTGGCAATAGTATTGCCACAATTCTAACAAAAGTATGAGAGAGAAATAGAAAAAGTGGGAGAAAGAAAATTTTGAATTTCGGTAATCTCATTACCGAAATTCCTGCTACCCAAGCGAGTGAATGCCCGAAGCAAAGGGAAACCAATTGTGGAATTGTCATTGCCGAAATAGAGAGAAAAAAATTGTGCAATTGATTTGTGGCAATGCCATTGCCGAAAATGGAGAGAAAAAAAAAAAAAAAAAGAATTGCGGCAACCAAGTTGCCGAAAATGGGAGGAAAAAAGAAAAAAAAAAGTTTACTATATTTTTTTTATTTGGCAAATTGTTACTAGTTGTTATTATTGGGGTAAAAAAGTAATCTTAGTGTTATGTTCAAATTTAAACCAACAACAACTAACTACCTATGATTTGTTGTAAAAATATAAATGTTGTGGACGTAACTTTTTTTTTCTCCTTCTATTTCAACAATGCCATTGCCGCAAATCCATTCCCACAATTTTCCCCCCTCTATTTCGGTAATGGCATTGCCACAAATCAATTGAACAATTTTTTTTCTCTCTATTTCGACAATGGCATTGCCACAATTGGTTTCCCTTTGCTTCGAGCACTCACTCGCTTAGGCAGCAGTTTGGGCAGCAGAATTTCAATAATTAGATTACTGAAATTCAAAATTTTCTCTCTCCTACTTTTTCTATTTCTCTCTTATACTTTTGTTAGAATTTCGGCAATACCGTTGCCGAAATTCACTCTCTTTCCTCAATTTCCTAAATAACTTGAAACAGTACCTATAATGCAAATAAACTCGAGATTCTACAATATTCAGCTAAAAGACTCCTTTTTCTTCTATCCAAGACAATAACCCATAAAAAAATTAGTTCAAATGGAAATGAAAGTAGATGTCAATTAAGCCCATTCTATTAGGTTAATTGTACACTAACCTCTATGCGAAAAAAGTAAGAATGACAACGACATGGGACGGGGTTGATTAGGGGCATCCTATTCTTGTCATGTTCTTTCTTTGAGGTAAGGAAAACCCGCATGGAACAAGATCAATTTTGGACAGTTTAGGGGTTTATGGTCAAATTTAGCACAAATGGTTTTTTGTTTTAATTAGAATAGTGTAAGAAGTTATAAGAACTTGTTCATATTTAATCTCTATTTAAATAGAGTTTCAAATATCTCTATTTAAATAGTATATAATATATGTAGTTTTTTTTAATAAGAAAAATACATATTTACCCTTTATTTATTTAAATAGTATAAAATAAATATAGTGTTTTTTAATAAGATAAATTAAAATTCAATTATATAAATCCTTTTTTTTTAGGGTGACATTTGAGTTTTCATTAGTGGCAGTTTTAGGATTATTTTCTAGGGAGGGTCAATAAAAGAACATAAACTATACAAAATTTAAAATAAACGAGAATTTGAATATATTGATATCATAAAATAAAAAAAACCCCAAATACATGAAGTTTTACAATTGGTTTCTATGAGGTTTCATATTTTGAAATCGTTGTATAATATCCTCATTATCAATTTTAAGAGCTACTTCTGTACATAGTCAAGCAATCATTCATATTTTTTTTAAGATCTAAATGAGTTTTTTCTAAGGTTTAAGATTAACAAATTTCTACTTTTTGTTGTTGGGCTGTTTATTTTATTTTTCCAAATTTTAGATCAAATTGGTTTTTTATTGGACTTTTTTTGTGTTTAATAATGCTAAGATATTGTTAAGAGGATCATATTCGAGCTTATTTATATTGAGCTTAAAAAAATCTAGGGTCAAGGTGTTCAAATTTTTATTTTAAGGCGATCAAAACAAAATAAAACAAAATAATCCTAGAGTCGCCCCTGATTTTCAAGGCCAAAACTTTAAATTTTGGTAAAAATACAATATTGGTCTCTAAAATTTACCTGCTAAGGCCTAAGCACTTTTGGTCCTTTAAGTTTCAAGTGAGCAATATTTGTCCCCAAAGTTTTATTTTTAAGAGTACTATTTGATGATGCAATTCAATCAGTAGGCTGGATGATCCGGATTTGAAAGGACAACTCGCTCTCCAATGGCCTGAAAAACAAAGAAAAACGATCAAAGGTGACCGGGATCGCCCGCCGAGAACCTTCCGATGGTAAAGTCAGTTTTCTCTATATTCTTGGAGTTCCAATCTTTTGGGAAAAAATGTTCAACGTACCTTTCATTGGTCCGAACCAGTGTTTATATAGTGCCTTAGGAGCAGTTATTTGGGATTATAACTTTTCCTGAATTTGACGAAGCCGGGGGTTCGTAGATAATTCCTACAACCGTTTAGGAGTTATATTCTCTCATATAACGGTCGCCTGAGGTTAGGCGTGAACTACGGGTGGTAAAATGTGCTTGATAATTCCAAGTATAAAATCCTCGTCCATGAGTCTTTATTTGGACGAGTCCCCTCGGGAAAGGCTGCGCGCATCCTTGGACGAGGAATGCAGCTACGCTATCACCCCAGGACGGCCTTGTCGTTATCCTCATCCTGACGATAACTCCTGGACGGCTGCCGAGGCGATGACCGTCCAGGGATGGTCTGAGCGTCTTCATCCCACATCAGTTGCCCCTCGTCCAGGGGTTACATAGCGTATTGACAGCTTTTAGGATGAGTCTCTCTCTCTCTCTCTGTTTTTTTTAAAAACGTATTACGTGTCAAACATCCATAGGGGGTTGGCCACGTCGATTCATTCCTTTGAGGCAGGTGCCATGTGTCGTTTTTTCATTGGTCTAGCCGTTGTGGATATCGAGACTTTTCTACCTATAAATAGTGGTTTCCCTCTCGTGCCTCTTTCACTTTTTCAGATTTTCTGTTTTGACATCCTCGTCCATCGCTTCGTCTAGGAGTGTTCTCAGCGTCTGTAGTGTCTTCCGTCTAGAGCCAGGTATTCCCTTTACTTCAACTTTCAAACTTCCCTTTTTAAGTGCTAGGATATCCTAAATGGCTTTCTGTTCGTCTAGCGACAGTGTAGTCAAAGCCATAGACGAGTATCATGACTCTTCTAGTTATGATACTTCTAGTAACAATAGTAGTAGTAGTGGTCACACAACAGAGGAATATACCTCTGGTGTCCCAGGAATTCCCCTTGAGAGCTTACAAGAAAATGTTAGGACGAGGGCAGCTTCCGGGGCTGACACCTCGACGAGCTCCCCGCCGTCCTCCCCTTTGGACGAAGGGGAAACTGTATATAGTTGTGCTATAGAGGTTCCTTCTAGGACGGACGAGAGAAGGTTAGATGCCCTTAGGAGTTGGTTTCAAATTCCTGACGATCTAAACCCTAGGTTAGCTGTCCGAGGTGAATGGTGTTGGCAGCCTCGTTTTGGAATAGGCGTCTATGAAGCTTATCTGTTAGGGGGGCTTAGACTTCCTTTGAATGCCTTTGCTAGGGAATTACTCACTAGGCTGGGCTTGGGAGTGTGTCAGCTTAACCCCAACGCATGGAGACTAATTGTCTCTATGCAAGTCTTATGGAGAGAGGTGTTTGATGGGGACCGTCCTATCACTGTGGACGAGTTCTTGTACTGCTATAAACCCTTCGAGATAAATCAATCTCGAGGCTTCCATCAGTTTACAGCCAGGGGCAATGACTGTAGACTGATTAAGTCTTTGCCTTCGTCTGACAGAAACTAGAAGACAAAATTTTTCTTCGTCTCTGCTTTCTGGGCGGGGCATCCTGTTGAGATTGGTAGAGACTCGTTTGCTCCTTATACTGAAGACTTAGGGAACCTTCGTCCAGAAGGTATGTTATGCTCTTCTCTTTTCTTTTCTTTTTGTTATACTTTATCTTTGGACGATGGTCTAACCTTAACTTCCTTCTTCCCTTTCCAGCCGTTGGACGCCCTTCTTTGAGCAAGTTCCACCGTGATCGTGTCCACAGGGCCCGTCTACATTCTGAATGAGATTTTCATTCGTTGGTGACCCTTCAGCGTCTACACAGGTGGGGACTTGGCCCCGAACCATCCGTCGAAGTTTTAGCACACAAACAAACTACTCTTAGACGTGAATGCTCCTATTAAGATATGCGTTTTTCATTTTTATTTTTTTATTATTATTTATTTGTATGTATGTGTGTTTGCATTTTTTTTTTTTTTAGGAATGACAACCATGAAGGGAAACAAAGGGAAAGAAGTGATCGACGAGGCAGCTAGACCTGAGTCTCAACCCCAACCTCGTCCTGTGGCTGGAGAAAAGAGGAAAAGTTTGTCCAAGCATGTAGACTTGGCTAGCTTGCCCAGTCGTTGGGGGAAGAAGGCCAAGCATGGGTCGTCCAGGCCAGAAACTGCTAGGCCTGATCCTCCCTCCCAGCCGCTCGTCCTGGTTGTTGATGTAGACTCGTCCACGCCCCTCAGCGTCACTCCGTCCAAGTCCCTTGCTCCTGACTTGTCCCAGCCTCCTCCAAGAATTTCTACTAATTTATTGGAGAATGAGGATCTGGCTTGGGAACGATTCCAAGAGGCTGTGAAAGGTGAAGACGTGGCTGCGTGCTACGACATGTCCTTAAAAGAGTTCGAGCACTCTGGCGTCCATGATCTCTTCAAGGTAACCATTTTTTCCTCGTTTTGATTTATCCATGTCACCTAATGTTATTTCTATCTTTTGAATTTTCTATTCTTCCATGTAGGCAATGTCAAAGTTCATAGCTCCGTCCAGGCAGGCCACAGAGATGGACAGGACGAGGATCCTTCTAGAGAAAAGAATAGAAGAGATCAAGAATGACTGTAGGATGTGAGCCAAGGTGGCGAACAAGGCCAAGGACAAGGCTGAGGAGTTGAAAGCATTGGTGGGAGAGCTGAAGTCCGACGCTGCCAAGAAGGACGACCATCTTGAACTTCTTCAAAGGGAGAATGACGAGCTGAGTCTTCTTCTTAAGAAAGCTAAAGACGAGGCAATGGAGGAATTCAAAGTGTCTAAAGAGTTCACTGACCTGATGGATATGAACTACGCAGCAGGGTTTGAGGATTTTAGGATGGACGCTATGGACAGCTTTCCTGAAGTTGACTTTAGCACCATTAAACTCAACCTTGGCGCTGCTATAAGTTCTCTTGTTCACACAGGCTCAGACGATGTCAACATCGAGGACGACGCTTCCACCAAGCCAGCTCAAGACGACACCAACATAAATGCCCCCCCCTCTTAAAGAAATTTTTTTTTTTAACAAAGTGTTATTGTTGTTTGGCCTTTTTTTTTCTTTCTTTTTATTTAAAATGTATTCAAGTACAATCACCTCGTCTAGAGTGTTCTGGACGAGTTTATCAACAATTGTTTTTTTTTAATGCATATTTTACAAGGGTTTTTGGACGGTGGTCGTCTACCCTCTTTAGATTTAAAGAATATCTTTATCTGTTATCTATTGTATGGACGAGCTTATTCATTGTTATCACTTATGCAATTGTGTTTGTTAAACAATGTTCTAAGCATTGAATGATCGTCTACACAATTTCTTTGTGGACGACCCGATTAGGACGATAATGATGATTGTATTACTTTGGTTTGTTCTTTAGGCCATTATTACTTGTCTTGACTAGCTGCTCATTTTTAGAAGGATACGCCTTAATGCCCACTTTTTTAGACAAGTGGGCCTTGGCCTCTTTTTGCTTTATACTTATTTAAGGGAAGTCTTAGACGAGCATGCCTTAGTCTTTTTTTATATATATATATCCTCATTTCAAGGAAATATTTGGATGAGTATGCATTGGCTTCTTTCTCTTTGCTTTATCCTTTTTAAAGGAAAGCCTTGGACGAGTAGGCCTTGGCTTATTTCTCTTGGCTTTATCCTTTTTAAATGAAAGCCTTGGACGAGTGGCCCTTGGCTTATTTCTCTTTGCTTTATCCTTTTTAAAGGAAAGCCTTAGACGAGTGTTTCTGCGTCCGAAGATTTCAATTCGTCTTAGGCTTTTGCCCCTTCTGTGGGTATTATTATGGAAACTAAATTTATGCATCAAATACATAAGAAATTCAAACTATATTATTACATGAACATTGTTCACAAACGTGACACATGCTTATAAGCTAGTGCCTTATTAAGATAAGTACATAGCCTCGTCTTTCATAAGCTGGTTTGTAAGTAGTGCAAAAGTTTAAGAACTAGTGCACTTTTATTCATAACACACCATAATAGTAGTAAAAACACAACAGTAAATATAAGCCAACACACAAATCATAGCCGTAACTTTGTCATTGACTTCCCGCGTCCCTGCTTATCACTGATAGTACCTCCTCAGATGTTCCACGTTCTAGGGATGCTCTAACTTCCGCCCGTCCAGGGCTTCCAGGTAGTAGGACCCCTGCCTCTTGCAGTTGATTACCCTGTAGGGTCTTTCCCAATTGGGTCCCAGTTTTCCATGAGCTGGGTTCCTAGTCGCCAAGGAGACTCTTTTGAGGACAAGGTCCCCCACACCGAACCGTCTGGGTTTTACCATGGCATCATGCTATCTGGCCATAAGATTTTTGTACCTTGCCGTCCTTTGATCCGCATCCATTCTTACCTCGTCAATAAGATCGAGGTCAAGGCGAAGTTGTTCCCCATTTTCTTTCTCCTGGTACTCCATCACTCGGTGACTTGCCATATGAACCTCCGCCGGTATGACAGCTTCACTCCCATAAGCTAGTTTAAAAGGGGTCTCTCCTGTCAGAGTTCATGCAGTCGTCCTATAGGCCCAAAGAACACCTGGTAGCTCGTCTGGCCATATCCCTTTTGCCCCCTCAAGCTGAGTCTTGATGATTTTCAGCAGGGATCGGTTTGCTACTTCTGCTTGTCCATTTACCTGTGGATGGGATGACGAGGAATAGTGATTCTTGATCCCAAAATGATTGCAAAAGTCCCTGAAAGGTGCGTTGTCGAATTGACGTCCGTTGTCCGATACTACTACCCTAGGTACTTCGAACCTACATAGAATATTCTTCCATACAAAATTTTTCACGTTTTGCTGAGTGATTGATGCAAGAGGCTCGGCTTCTACCTACTTGGTAAAGTAATCGATTCCTACCACCAAAAACTTCATTTGCCGAGTTCCTAAGGGGAAAGGGCCTAGGATATCTAGTCCCTACTGTGCGAAGGGCCATGGGGCCATCATTAGAGTCTGGTATTCTGACGGCTGCCTGGGCATATTGCTATAGTGCTGGCACTAGTCACATACCTTGACATAGGCTTTAGCATCTGCCTGCATTGTAGGCCAGTAGTAGCCAGCACGGACGATTTTATGGACTAGCGACCTTGCTCCTGAGTGATTTCCACATGCTCCTTCATGAACTTCCCTTTGAACGTAGGTTGACTCGTCAGGAGCCAAGCACCTTAAGTAAGATTAGGAAAAATCTCGCTTGTACAATACTTCATTTATGAGGATGTACTTGGCTGCCCTGACCTTTAACTTTCTCGCTTCATCCTTATCTTCTGGAAGCCTTCCATCTTTGAGATAAGTCATTATCGGGCTCATCCAATTTGTTCCTCCTCTTATTTGTTGTATGTCAGGGATGTCTATGCTCGGCATATATTGGATGTTGTCGTACTCGTCTATGACCCCTGACGAAGCCACTTTTGCCAAGGCGTCTGCTTCCGTATTTTCTTCCCTGGGTGGTTGAACAAAACTTACAGCTGAAAATTTTCGTGCAAGTTGTTTCACTTTGCTGAGGTATTTCTTCATCCGATCTTCCTTAGTATCACACATCCCATTTACTTGGTTAATGACCAGTTGAGAATCTCCTCTGATCGTTAACGACTCTGCCCCTAAGGACTTCGCTAATTCCAATCCCTTGAGTAGAGCCTCGTACTCAGCCTTGTTGTTGGTAGTTTGATACTGCAGACGGGCCGCATACTCCAGCCTGTCACCCTCACGAGACTTCAGTATAATTCCAATCCCTCCTGCATACAGTGTGGATGATCCGTCTACATTAATCACCCATATTTCACTTCTTTCGTCCTTGTCTAGGTCGTCCTGGCTGGGGGTGAATTCTGTGATGAAATCTACTAACGCTTGCGCTTTTATCGTACTCCTTGGGAGGTATCTGACATCAAATTCGCTGAGCTGAACGGCCCATTGTACTAGCTGTCCAGCAGCTTCCAACTTGCTCATGGCCTTTTTTATGAGATGGTCTGTTAGGACGTTGATGATGTGTGCCTGGAAATAATGTCTCAGCTTCCTGGAAGCCGTGATCAATGCGAAGGCTAGTTTCTCCATCATCGGGTATCGTCCTTCAGCTCCTCTTATTGCATGGCTTGTGTAATAGACCGGTTTCTGGATTCTCCCATCTTCTCTGACCAAGGCTGAGCTTACTGCATGCGGGGACACTGCCAAATACAAGTACAACTCCTCCCCAGGTATAGACGGACTCAACAGTGAGGCCGTCATGAGATACGTCTTCAAGTCTCGGAAGGCCTGTTGACACTCGTCCATCCATTCAAAAGCCTTCCTGAGGACTTTAAAGAATGGTAAACATTTGTCAGTAGCTTTCGATACAGACCTGTTGAGGGCGGCGACTCGTCCAGTAAGAGACTGGACTTCTTTGATATTTTTCAGTGGCTCTATGTTCAGTATTACCTGGATTTTATCCGGATTCGCCTCAATTTCCCTGTGCGACACCATAAACCCTAAGAATTTACCCGATGAAACTCCGAAATCACACTTGCTTGGATTTAATTTCATGTCGTATCGCCGCAACGTATCAAAAGTCTCTTGAAGGTCGTCTAGATGTCTATCCTCGTCCTGGCTCTTTACCAACATGTTGTCTACATAAACCTCCACATTTCGCCCGATTTGAGGACGGAACATATGGTTAACCAACCTTTGGTAGGTTGCCCCCGCGTTCTTCAAACCAAAGGGCATTACCTTGTAGCAATACAACCCTTGGCTCGTAATGAATGAGGTCTTCTCCTGATCCGCTTCATCCATCTGTATCTGGTTATAACCTGAGAAAGCGTCCATGAAGCTAAGTATTCTGTGACCTGCCGTCGAGTCCACTAACTGGTCAATGCGTGGCAATGGGTAGCTATTCTTGGGGCAAGCTTTGTTTAAATCAGTGAAGTCCACGCACATTCGCCATTTGCCGTTAGCTTTCTTGACCATGACCACGTTCGCCATCCAATCTGGGTAATGAACTTCTCGGATGAACTTTGCGGCGACCAACTTCTGCACCTCTTCCTTAATGGCATTGTCTCGCTCGGGGGCGAAAACTCTTTTCTTCTGACGCACTGGTTTCGAATAGGGATATACGCTCAGGCTATGGGTAATGACACTCGGATCAATGTCAGGCATGTCCTCATGACTCCATGCAAAGACATCGAGGCTTTTCTTCAGAAACCGGACCAAAGCGCGCTTTGCCCCCTCTTCCATGCTCGCCCCGACTCTAGTATACTTCTCAGGCTGGTTATCGTCCAAAGGGACGTCCTCTAATGCTTCAGTGGGTTCCGCCGTGATTCTTCTCCCGTTTATACTCATTGCCTGCATGTGCTCGTCCATTGCCAGCATAGCTAAATAGCATTCTCTGGTAGCCAACTGATCTCCTTGTACTTGGCCTACCCCGTGCTCAGTTGGAAATTTGATGGACAAGTGGTAAGTAGAGGTTACCGCCTTCCAGCTATTCAAAGTTGGTCTTCCAATAATTGCATTATATGACAACGCACAATCAACAACAAGAAAATTTACCTCCTTAGTTATCTGCTGTGGATATGTTCCAACGACCACTGGTAATGTGATGGTGCCCACCAGTTGCACCTTCATTCCTCCGAATCCTACCAACGGCGAGTTCACTGGTCGAAGTTGATCTCGTCCTAGCCTCATTTGTTGGAATGCGGGGTAGTAGAGAATGTCCGCAGAGCTGCCATTGTCTATCAACACCCTTCTAGTCGTGTAGTCAGAGATGAGTAGGGTGATGACTATCGCGTCATCGTGTGGGTGATGAAGTCGTCCTGCGTCCTCGTCCATGAACGTAACGGCCTGCTGGTCTACTTCCCTCGACCTAGAAGGTCGTCCGGACAACTGGATGTACTACACCACCTTCAAGTATGTCTTCCTTGACCTGGATGACTGCGCCGTCGAGTTTCCTCCTATAATTACCCTTATTTCTCCTAGTGGGGGACATGATGATTCTTCCACCTTGGCTTTCATTTTCTCATCTCTTTGGTCTCGTCCAAGGAAGTTCCTCAGTTTTCCTTGTCTAATGAGATTTTCAATCTGCTGCTTCAAGTCAAAGCACTTGTCCGTGTCATGCCCGTGATCTTTGTGAAAGCGGCAGTACTTGCTCCTATTACGCTTGTTGGGGTCTCCCTTCATTTTATCCAGCCACTTCAAGGACGGATCGTCCTTGATCTGCATAAGAACTTGCTCTAGTGGCATAGTCAGGAGCGTGTATTGTTGATTCCTCGCGGAGGAACTCACCTTCTTACTATCCTTATCTTTCCTCTCGTCTACCCGAGCTTTCTTTGGATGAGGTCCCTAATCCGGATAACGATGGTGACCCACTTCCAAGCGTTCTGCCCTTTTTCTTTTCTTGGCTATGATAGCGTCTTCAGCATTCATAAAATTCTGGGCCGAATGGACAAGCTCGGCCATAGTCTGTGGTTCTTGCTCGTAGAGCTTATGAATGAACAAGTCAGAATTGACCCCATTGTGGAAAGCGGCCAGTAATAACTTGTCATCCATCTCGTCCACCGTCAAGGCCTTCCTATTAAACCGTGTGATAAAGGATCGCAAACTCTCATTTTCTCCTTGCTCTATAGTCAGTAAACTAGAGGAGGAACATTTGTGACGCTGTCCTCCAATGAAATTGTTGACAAACAGCTTACTCAACTCTTCAAATGATCCCACCGAGTTTGGGGGAATCTTACGGAACCACACTCGCGCTGGTCCCTTAAGTGTGGTGGGAAAAGCTCTGCACATGATCTCGTCCGGGACCCCCTGCAGGTGCATGGTCATCTTGAAAGTTGCAATGTGATCGCAAGGGTCGCGATTTCCATCGTACGAGTCTAAAAAAGGCATTTTGAATTTCGGGGGTAGAGGATGACTGTTGATGGAAGCTGTGAAAGGGGAGTCCGTTCGGTGGACCATATCGTCTACTGGGTTTGCCTCCTCCTCATATTCTCCCTCATCTCATCTATGGCTTTCCTCATCTGGTCCATCTCCCTCTCCAAGTGCGGCATCCTTCTTGAAGTGGTACCCCTTGTCTGATTCTCGGACTCGACATTTTCCCCTCCTCCTTCCTGACTCGGGGCTCGTCCCTCTATGTGCCCATCTTGGCACTGCCTCCTGAGGTTGATTGATCTCTCTATTCAACTCCTGGTTCTGACGTGTCAGTTCTGCCATAGCGGCAGCCATGGATTGTATGTGTTGAATAGAAGGCGGTTGCATTACAGGTACTGATCTGCGATCGCGTAGGGGATTACTAGATGCATCCCTACTCTCCTGGTGGCCTGGGCTGGTAGCCCTTGATCTTGTTTGAACCATTCAGCCTTTTATCTGGGACAGAGTAACCTTTGACAACAAAAACACGATCGAATAAAAAGGACAGTGGATAGTGTTTGTTTGCTCTACTCTCGTTAGTTTATTTCCCACAGACGGGGCCAACTGATGATGCAATTCAATCAGTAGGCTGGATGATCCGGATTTGAAAGGACAACTCGCTCTTCAATGGCCTGAAAAACAGAGAAAAACGATCAAAGGTGACCGGGATCGCCGGTCGAGAACCCTCCGATGGTAAAGTCAGTTTTCTCTATATTCTTGGAGTTCCAATTTTTTGGGAAAAAATGTTCAACGTTCCTTTCATTGGTCCGAACCAGTGTTTATATAGTGCCTTAGGAGCAGTTATTTGGGATTATAACTTCTCTTGAATTTGAGGAAGCCGGGGGTTCGTGGATAACTCCTACAACCGTTTAGGAGTTATATTCTCTCATATAACGGTCGCCTAAGGTTAGGCGTGAACTACGAGTGGTAAAATGTGCTTGATAATTCCAAGTGTAAAATCCTCGTCCATGAGTCTTTATTTGGACGAGTCCCCTCGGGACAGGCTACGCGCATCCTTGGACGAGGAATGTAGCTACGCTATCACCCCAGGACGGCCTTGTCATTATCCTCGTCTTGATGATAACTCCTGGACGGCTGCCGAGGCGCTGACCATCCAGGGACGGTCTGAGCGTCTTCATCCCACATCACTATTAGTCCTTATGTCAACTTTCATTAGATTTTTGGCTATGTGTCTAACGGAATAATGATGTATCATTTGTTCAATGATGACAAGTGTTTTATTATGAACAAATTGGATGTGAGCAAACCCCACCACCCTTTCCATTCCAAGCTCTCTCATATCCGCAATGTCAAGTCTACCAATGTTTCTAGCACCACCACTGGCTCCGGGGCTCCGGCCATACTTCACCTGCCTCCTCTACGACTCCACTCCACAACCCCTCCTCTTTGCTGACATAGCCAGCGACCTCAAAGGAATAACTTAGCCTCCATAAAAATTAAAATAAAAAAGGCAACAAATTTTCCAAATGGGTAAACCCAAATTCCAATATCAAATTCATATTTGACAAAGATCGGTCCAATATCTATGTTTGAATTACAAATCCTAAAAGAAATGTGATCTTAGATAGGCGAGTTTGACTTTGAATCTTTGAAATAGGTTTGGTGTGTGGGATTTTTGAGTTTGTTGGGCATAAGGCATTTTGGATGGGGGTTGGTTTCTGTATATGGCTTTGTTGTTTAAGGACTAGGGTCTATATTGTAGCTTTGTTGTTAAGGACTATGGTCTGTTGATTGGATCGAGTTACATCTCATTTATGGAAATTGTTGCTTTTTATGGAGGTTGAGTTTTATTAGGTTGTTGCTAGTTTCGACCAAGAGGAGGAGGGAGATGAAGTATTGCTCGGAGCTAATGGAGGAACCATAAACAATGGCAGACTCAAGGTAGTGGGAGTCAGAAGAGAATTCCTCTTCTTCAAATCTAGAGTGTGGTGAGGTTTGCTTACGTGTAATTTTTTTGGACCAAAATGGAAAACACGCCTCTAGGTTTCATTTTTTGTCATTTCAGTCTTCTAAATTTGAGTTTTGTCATTTCAGTCCTAGTTTTAAGTATAGTCAATTCAATCTTCCATTAGTTTTTTGTTAGCTACTACCGTCTACTTACCAAAACAACGTTGTTTTGGATTTTAAAAAAAAGGACTCAGGGGAACAACATCATTCCCCTAGCCTCTGAATATCAAAATTGCCCCACCCCCATAACTTAGAACCCCAATTAACTAAGAAATTTGAGGGATTGAGGGAGAAAGAAAGAGGGGGTAAGAGAGAGATTGAGAGATCGAGAGGGGGAAAGAGAGAGAAGGAGAGACCGAGAAGGGGAAAGGGAGAGACTAAGAGATCAAAAAAGTGAGAGATCAGAAGAAGGAGAGATCGAGAGAGAAAGAGAGATCAGGAGTAGGGGAAAAGAGATGAAAGGGAGAAGAGAGATTTTGTAGCGCTTCAGCCAATATGGATTTAGGTAAGTTCTAAAAACCCAAAATTTTTGTTTTCAGTCCTCTAAGTTTTTTGGGCCAAAATGCAAAACACACCTCTAAGTTTCATCTTTTGTCATTTCAGTCTTCTAAATTTGAGTTTTGTCATCTCAGTCTTCTAAGTTTTTAGTATAGTTACCAAATCAACGCTGATTTAGATTTTTTTTTTTTTTTTTAAGGACTCAGGGGAACGGCGTTGTTCCCCTAGCCCCTGAATATCAAAAATTGAACCAGTTCAAAGGGTGGAAGAGTTTCTTTGATTAAAGATTGAACCAAACTTGATCCACCAGATATCAAAACTAATGATGCCCCAAGTGCAGGGTCGGCCCAACAAAATTTGGAGCTTAAGGCGAAAATTTTATATGAGGCATTTTTATATGTAAACATTGATTAAATAAAATTATATAATACTACTTAAATTAAGACTAATTTGGTGTCAATATAGAAATTGATGAATAATAGTAACTAAACTAAGGTTAATTTCATATAGAAGATTGAATATCATAGTTGAACCATAAATTTAAACGAAAAGAACTAAAAAAAAATTATTTTATAAAAAAGAAACTTACTTTAACTGGAATATATTACTATGCATAGTTAAGTATAGTTGTAATCTAAATTTTAATTTTATATATTCTTTTTAAGAGAAAGAGATAGGTAGATATTATTTGATGTGTGGCTTAGTAGGAGATTAGTTTACAAAAATTAAGGTCTCAAACTATTAGAGGAGATTAGTTATCATTGATGCTTTATCACATTTGTAGCATTTTTTTGAAACATTTTAGGGTTTCAATTGGTTTAAAATTTTATTGGTCTCCTATTTTGGAAGCCTTGTTAGAAATGAAAAAGAAAAATACTACAAAATGTTCACAATATTATGTGATAACGACTGTAAGTAATTAA
Organism: Castanea mollissima; assembly: GCA_014183005.1. NCBI lineage: Eukaryota > Viridiplantae > Streptophyta > Magnoliopsida > Fagales > Fagaceae > Castanea > Castanea mollissima. The sequence goes on from JACAVU010000010.1 coordinate 43,328,971, forward strand.
TGAATTTCAACAACTTAATTTATTTGTGCTTGAATTACATTTTTATGTGATTGTTGACATGTCAGTTAAATCTACCGTAAAATTTGTGATATCTTTAGCATTACTCTTAAAAAAAAGTACCAATTATTTTTTTTAAAATATATTTTGATAAAATTTTGGGCCTTTTGTAGTGGGAGATGGGGCCTTTTTTTAGAAGAGATTTTTTTTTTTTTTTTTTTTTTTTTTTTTTTTTTTTTTTTTTGTGGGGCCTTGGGCTGGCCTTGCCCAAGTGAAGCTGCGAGTTTGACATGTGTCGTTACTGTAGCAAGAGAAACCTGCCCATATCTCATCCCATACTTGGTCTTCTTCAATTTCTCTACTTTATCTTTAGGCAACCCACTACTTGCAATATCTCTAACATAAAGAATTATAATAAAGACAATTTCTTCTATCATGAACATAACATCTCTGACAGATTGATGCACTCTTAAGTAGAGAATTCCAGAGGCAATTGGAGAGATCCCACTTGAGAGATTGAACCTGAGTTGTTGAAGGCAATTGAGACTTCAAGGATTGCAGTTGTTGCGTTCTCCAAAAATTATGCTACTTAGGACTGGTGCCTTGATGAGCTGGTGAAGATCATGGAATGCAAAAGGCTTTTAAATCAAAGGGTGCTGCCTATTTTCTATGATGTGTCTCAATCGTAGGAATGACAACGAGTCGGGTTCGGGCCGAATTTTTTGATACCCGAACCCGACCCGTGGGTCCTCCCCTTTTACCCGGACCCGGCCCATATAATAAATGGGTCTTTTTCTTAGCCCAAACCTGGCCCATCGGGTCTCCACGGGCCCATCCAGCCACTTCTGGGCCTAATTCGTGGCCCAATCCAACCCAATCTCATTGAAAAAAAAAAAAACCCTAAACACAAACACAAACACAAACACAAATCAATCAACATTATTATCAGTCTAGATGAAATCAAATCCTCCAACTCCATTTATCATTTATGGAAGAAACAAAACTTTGATTTTTACATTTATGGACAGATTTTCACATTAACACAACATTCACTCCGATTTTTACATTTTGAATCCTTAAATAAATACCCAAAAACAAAAACTACTGAGAGACGAACAAAACTCCATTTATCATTTATGGACAGAGCTCAACACGACCAAGAGCTCCTCCAATCATCGCATCTCTCTCCGATCTAACAATCCCATGCTTCAATCTAACAACGCGACCACATATCTCACCAATCTAACAAACCTGTGCTCCTTTGTGACAAAAACGGCAACCACCATAAGATCGTGCTCCTCCACGAGGGTGAGGCTGGGTTGGTGAGTGAATGAGAGTGAGGGTGAGGATGGGATGTGAGTGTCTAAGTGAGAGTGAGGGGCCGGATAAGATGTAAGTAAGAATGAGAGTCAGTGAGGGTGAGGTGAGGGAGGCGGCTAAGTTGAGAGAGAAAGGAGAGAAATGAGTTTTAGGTTAGGGCTATGATATATATACATAGGTAGGTTTTTTTTGTAATTTTATATTTAGGCTAACCAGGTCGGGTCAGGTCCGGGTTTGAACTGGGGTTTTGCCATAACTTGAACCCGCTTCAGGTTTTTTTTTAAACCCAAACCTGGCCCATTAGGGTCAGGTTGGACCAAGTACCCACGGGTCGGGCATAAATTGTCATCCCTACTCAATCCGAGGTGCTAGAACATAAGGGAATTTTTGCAGAGGTGCCCCTAAATGGGCCTATAGACAAGATGAACAATTGGAGAGATGCATTGATAGAGGCCACAAACTTGGCATGCTTGCATTCGGAAGCATATCAGTAATATTATATTACATAAGCTCTAGTTTATGCATATATAATATATATTTTAATTGAATTTCATATTAGATGACTAGTTTTGTATAATTTAATGTGCATAATACATAATTAACGTTTATCATTCTCTGTTTTTCCAATTACCAAATTGTCAAAAGGACATCACAGGAAGTGTTTCTCTCTAGACTAGGTGCTAGCAACACCAAACCCTAGACTTCTGTAGAACTTGTGTTTCCGTTGGTGTGTAAGAATTGTTTGTAGGAGAAGGAAAAACTCTTTTTATCTTAAAGAGAAGTGTGTAAAATTGATCAAGCCATGAAAGCAAAACGCAAGGTGCATTTTTTACAGTTCATAAGACCCAACATCATTCCATGTAACATTCCAAATTCCACAATATACAGCTAAACTAAAAATAATTTTTCTTTTTGACTTAGGAAAGGTTTTTTTTCTTTTTTTTTTCTTTTTCTTTATGCTTCTTTAAAAACTCACACTAGTTGTGCAAACTTGTGGAGTACCTTGGAAGGGGATGTATTTGGCACAAATGTTTTTGGTTGTTGATGTTCCAATCCAAATAAGTCGATAATGATAATAGCGATGTGGTCGCTCGCTATGAAGGCAAATTGGACAAATTACAAGATCTTTCAATTATTGTGTAACAATAAAATTATATCTTTTTTTTTAATATACAAGATAGAATTCTACTCTAACTTAATCTAAGTGTATATGTGTGTGAAGCTCTCTCTTGGAGACTTGAACCTCGGCTCTTACCCCACACACTCCATAAGCACTTGTACTTGTGGAGTGACTATTGCACCAAAGATGTGCGGTGGTAAAAATAAAATTATATCTTGAGAATATTGATAGTAGAACAAATTCTTTTAGTCATAAATGAGTGCTTTTGAATTTTGAAGATTTTCAGAAGTACTATTTTTTTTTAATAAGATTCGTAAGTACTTTATTCAAATCAAATAATTACATGAGTTGCAATAAATTTCTTGCAAGTCTAATAAGCAAATGATTTTATTCCCCTTAAACCAATGGGTAACAATTATGTGTTAGGGTTAAAAAAGAAATACTACTCATTGAGCGGCTTGGTTCTAATTGGGTCTCCAACAAGCTCGGAAGTTTCATTTTCATGTGAGGATTGGAAATCTTGGGCTCTAAGATTTGATTCCCTACTTTGACACGGAAGACATCATTTCTCCTATACTTGGTTGTAGTTATGGCCCAAAGTGAATGGAGTTGGTTTATGTGGTACTGTGTTTTGTGGGTGAATAATTTCCTTTCCATGAGGTGCATTGGTTAAATTGCTAAGGCATTTGCAAAGCCTCAATAGTTCACTCCCTTAAAGCAACCACATCAGTGGTTGCAAAATCTTGCAAAATACAAAAAGGATGTCATTTTACACATTTTGATCAATAAAAAACACCCACATCAATGGATACAAAATTGTGCATAAATACACAAGTGCTATAGTAACCGTGCATATATGCACGGTTATTGTAACTCTTCTGTACATTATTTTAATATTATTTCTCTCTTCTCCTTACTCTCTCTCTCTTCAACTCAATCACTACAACTTAGCACCAGCGCCAACCCCCAGCGCCAACCACACAAACCTAGGACCACCACCCACACCACCACAACTCAGCATCGTCAAACACCACCACCGCCAAACCCCACTATCGCAACCCAGCACCGCTAACCATAATCAACCCAAACCGAAAGAAAAACTCATCCCAAACCCAAACCAAAATCAATTAAAACTAAATCCAACCCAACAGAAAACCCATATGAAAAATCCAAAAGAAACCCACATGAAAAACCCACCAGAAAACCCGTTGAATTTGCCACCGATTTGCCGCTGATCTGTTGGTGCCGATCTATCGCCACTAGGCTGCTATCGACTGTCGTCGATCTGGGTTTGAGATTTGAGTGAGGAAGAGAGTTTAGGGAGAAGTAGAGGCAGACAACAAATGAGAGAGAGAGAGAGAGAGAGAGAGAGAGAGAGAGAGAGAGAGAGACGGTTGGGACTGTGGAGTGGAAAAAAATATTAATGGAATAGATATTTATTAATAAAATAATAATAAAAATATTATTTAAATAAGTTAGAGTGTATAATAGATATTCTGACGCGAGTGTTTTGTAAAAGTGATCTTATAAAATAGAAAAAATAGGTTATTAGTGTAAATTAGACAAAAAAATTTAGCCGGACTGATGCAATTGCTTTTAGAGCAACCACACCAGCCTTTGTAAAACTTTACAAAATACAAAAAGTAATAAATTTTACAGATTTTGCTCCAAAAATCTTCCACATCTGTTAAGTCAAAGTTATCTAGCTATCCAAAGTAGCTACAATAACTGTGTAAATATACACAGTTACCGTTCATTTGCATTTTATATTTTATTATTTCTCTCTCTCTCTCTTCAGATCTGAACTCTTTTATTTATATCTTGGCATGTGTTAAAGTTGGTGGGCCATGGGTAGGAGTGAAAAATTAAAAAAATGTGAGAAAAATATTATTTAAATAAAAGAGTGTATAAAATTAGGAATGACAACGGGTCGGGTTCGGGCCGGGTTTTTGCATACCCGGACCCGACCCGCGGACCAAAATCTGAAACCCGGACCCGACCTGATTAATAATCGGATTTTTTTCCCCGGGCCCATACCCGCCCCGCCGGGCCCCACGGGCCCGCGGGCCCCGTTTATCTTCTTAGGCCCAAATCTAGCCCAAAAAAAAAAAAAAAAAAATTGAAGCCCATTAAATTTTTTTCCTAAATTCAAGCCCATTCAAGCCATTTAGAAAGTTAGAGTTACAAATCTCAAATGCTCAATGATATTATATATATATATATATATATATATATATAAGGGGGGCTTAGTTATTTAACATAACCGGGTTTTTATCCGGGGCGGGTTTCGAGTCGGGTTTCGGATTTTTTTATAAAACCGGACCCGACCCGAACCCGCTTCGGGTTTTTTTTAAAAAACCCATACCCGACCTATTCTTTATTGGGCCGGGTAAAATCCGGCCCATTAGGGTCAGGCCGGACCAGGTATCCGCCGGGCGGATCTAAATTGCCATCCCTATATAAAATAGATAAACTGATATGGATGTTTTGTAAAAATAAGCGTGTAAAATAGAAAAAGTATGTTCTTTTTTGCAAAATATACAAAAAAAATTTATATCCATTGATGTAGATATTCTTAAGCCTTGTTTGGGAGGAGTGCCACTTACTAATATTTCAAAAATTCCTAATCTTGGTTTCTGTCCATAATTCATGCAATTGCTCTTATATTGAATCAAATTATTATTAACTATAACAATTAAAACAGTAACATTGTGCGTAATTGTGTTTGTACAGGGGTCAGGGCTATTTTCAAACAAACATCATCCAACAAAGAACCCTTTTAGAAAAAACTTATATACAGTACTTTAAGTGTAGTCATACGGTACATTAGGTTCCCCAATTGAATAGCATTGTCCACTAAAGCACAAACAATTCTATCTTTTAATTCTTTTCCCATGACCATATAATTCAAAATAATCATATGTTTGAATTTAATTAAGATAAAAAAATAATAATTAATTCTTTGACAGCTTTTTTAATTTATCTATTTCAATGGCCATATAATTTCAAAAAAATCATGTATTTGAATTTAATTAAGTGAAAAGTTAGTGAAACATTTTAAGAAAGCTTTTACGAGAAAAGTAAATAAAAAAGTAGTTAATTTTTCCACAGCTTTTTCAATTTCTCCGTTAACATGACCCATTTCAAAAAATTGTCATGTTTATTGGGTCATGTTCTTGGTAACACTGATTAACAAGTGCCCTACAGGATTTAATTCATCAACAACTAAGAATGAACTTAGCAAAGAAACAACAATCATGATAATTAACATTAACACACTTATAATCAAAATAACCCAAATTATAATCATAACAATTATAATCAAGATCACCCCAAAAAAAAAAAAAAAAAAAAAGGACCCAAATTTAGAAAGAATAATCTATTACCACATGCTACCGCGATTTCTGATCGTGTAAGGCTCACTATCGAACTGGGTATGAACCTTATGCCTCCCTTTCCCACTCTGATCCAAAAGCTTCAGTTCAAAAAGCGCTCTCACATCACTGCCTTCGCTCACCAAAACTATAAACAACGAAACATACGGAGCATCGTACTGCACTTTCTTGCCATCCGGGTAAAAATAGATTGCCCAAGAGTAATCGCCGGCGGTGAAAGTATCCGACGCCACGTAGTTTCCGATCCCTATACCTTTCGAGAGCGAGTACCCTGAGATGTTGAATAGGTGGGACCCATTCACCGTCTCGGTCATCGACGTCGATGTCGTCATCGGAGTTGGAGTCGACCAAGACAAAGAAGATGATGAAGAAGAAGAAGAAGAAATATCGGCTGAGAATTAGGAGAGACAATTCGTACCATTTATAGCAAGGATCGGCGTGGAGAGACAATCTGTTAGAAAATATATATTTTTGATGTATTTTTGCATTTCTTTTTCTTTGAAAGCCATATATTTTTCAATCTAATTTTGTTACAAATTATGGTATCCATTATTACAAACATATGAGGTGTCCATTTTCTTTGTTGTGGATCTTTGAGTTCTTTCCTCCTATGATTTGGGTCTTTGATATTTTCGACAAATGCAAAAATTAGAATCATAATTAAGAATTAAGAATTTTCTTTTAAAAAAATTTATATTTTTTAATCCAAATAATAATATACGTATTTTATAATTCTTTTATTTTTATTTTTAGAAATATAACAACTTTGGTCATCTTTCTTCTAAAACTCTTAAAGCAAGGAAATACCTTTCTTTTTTCTTTTCATTTTTTTTTTAGCTCTTTGACAATGAATTCAAAATATGAAAGTTGTTTTTGGATCAAAATTTGTATATGAAATCCTAATTGGACTAATTGGTTATGCGTTCAAGTTTAACTCGTGTTCAAAATAAATAAATAAAACTAATTTTGAAATTCTAACACTCATGTCAATAATATTCACTTACAACCCTACAAGTATAATTCATTACCATATATTTGTATTAACATAAGTATATTTCATCTCAAACCACATATATTAATTCCAAGTTAATTTTAAAATTTTAATACTTGTATCAACAATACTCGTTAACAAACCCTACAAGTATTATTCATTTCCCTAGGTTTGTATGTTTTCATGTTACTCTCTCTTTTAATACTTGCATCAACAGTATTCCTTTACAACGTTTTAAATGACTAAAGTGAGATGTATAACTTGTCCTATTTATAAGGCTTCCACAAAAATCCTAAAACAACATTGGAAATTTGGAAGTGAATGTGATATTTCTAAAGAGTGAGGACTTCAAATTTTCAATAACAATGAATTTTACATAATGTTAGAATATCCATCAGTACATCGTCAAATTAATTACCAATCGTTTTGTAAGTATCTAATACAAAATCATACTCATCCTCCAAGTGGCTAATAATGTACTAATGTCTCCATTAGAATCCACCCAAAAAAAGAAAAAAAAATGTTCAAATGTCACGTGGTTTTAGCTGAATGAAAAAGAAAAAGGAAAAACAAACAAACAAACTGGAAGATAAGAAGCCTAACAAGAATATCACATAGATAAATATCAAGACCCATCAGGAATATTAGGGAGGAGCTCTAACCAAATAACCAAATTTGCATGGAAGATAGACAGTAAAAAGCAATAATGAAAATAACATATAAGCCCTTTAAGCTGATCTAAAAGAGAAAACAAAAAATTACTGAAAAAAAAAAAAAAATTCTAAGATTAACACATAATTAGAGAGAGACATCATTTTTTCAGGTCCAACTGAAGTGACCCAACTCAGCATGATCAACCTGATCTTTTTGTTTAAAAAGACTTACCTCTACAGGAAACTCCAAGAAAGAACGTAGAAATCAATAATTAGGTTGATTTACAATTAAACAAATGCAAAAGGTGGACCATCTAGAAAGATTCTTTTATAAATAAAAATTAGGCTCATCAAGGAATAATGGAATATGTATCAACTTTACATCTATTACTTCTTTCTAAACAAAAAGCCTCTACAATATACAAATTTTGATGCTGAAAAGTAATAAGTACTTACGACAGTTAGCTTACACATTCGTAGTATCCATTACTGACTTGAAGGTTTGAAACAAACATTATTGCTTTAGAAGCAGCCTGATTGGTTACAGAATTAACAGACAGTTGTCCCAAGCCCTCATAATCGCCCAATAACTGTAAGCTGGAAACTAACTCCTTGTCACACTTTCCCCGAACCTGTTTTTACTATCCTTTAATTGGTGGGCTGCGTTCACTTTCATGAATAAGTTCGCATTCTTCTTCCACAATAATATTAGCAACCACAAGTGTTGTAATGGGAAATAACATGAACAAACACATATCTAGGTGAGGCACAGGACCCTCACACAGATCCCTCTCCTAAAATGAGGTAAGACAAAGGCAGATCAATGTAAACAATGAGTTAATCTCACATTGAAAAATGAGTGTGAATTTAAGAGATTTAAAGCCTATACTGCGTATTCAAAAGTTACTCTTTTGGATATACACCATTGTAAGTTTATTTAAAAAAAAATTTCTCATCTTCCCGTGTATGTGTTAAAAATATTTAGTATTTTAAAAAAATGTAAATATCTAGAAATAGAAGTTATATAGAACCACGAGACCCAACTGCATTCTAGTCTTTGAATCTACCTTTAGAATATAGTAAAATTGGTCGTGTCTTTGTGAAATTATAATAATTTAGCATTTGAGATATAAATTTTTTTTAGGCACCATGGAATATGAACCATTCTAGTGAAAGAATTATGAAAAGATTCACTTGGTATAAAATGGACTGGAACAACACAATTCCTTGACAATTCTGCTCTTCTAGAAGGTTAACAAAGGCACTTCCCATTAAAGAATCAAAATAGGTTTGCAAACTCATTTTTGAGTGTCCACATTCCTAATTACCATAGAATAAGTGTCCTAAAAATAAAATAAAAACTTAATTTCTATTGCATGAAAGTTCTTTCCAAGTAGCAAACGTTATCAGTTCTCAACCTTTTCCTTTAATTACTATGTAGGCAGATCTCTTGCTCATTCTCCATTCCAATTTCAAGTATTAGTTATACAATATATGCTTTTTTTTTGGATAAATTATTATACAATATATTTTACATGAATTAGATTTCTAGACTATAAGAATTTTTAATTTCTTATAGAGGAATCGTATTCAAAACCAATAAATTTTCCAAGAATACCTGGGAAAGTTTAATTAAGACATTACAATGGCTTGAAGTTGGATAATTGTTTCTTTTTCTTTTCAAATATATGCAACATATGTACAAGCCATGTGGAGAGTATAACCCCAACCCCCCAAAAAAAAATAAGAGACTTTAATTAGTTTTTTTGGGTCTCTTCCCTTAATAATTTTATTTCCAATAAAAAGAATAAATCAATGGTTAAAAGTAAGCATGATTTCTTTACAAATCAATTCCTAACCTTTGTACTAGCCGTAGAGCTTCAATCCATAAAGCTAAAAATGTATTGTGCCATGTGGTACCATAATAGTCTACGGAACCATTACTAAACCTGCAATAATAATTGTAGTTCAATAATACTGCAAGAAGAACAAAAGTATCATATATTCCAGGTAAATCAAGGCTGAAGCATGGATATACAAGAGACTAAACAAAAAGGCACCATAGAGTTTGATGATGCAAAGAAGATCAGTAGGCTAGATGCTTCGGACTTGAAAGGACCACTCGCTCTCTTAATGGCCTGAAGAAAGAAAGAAAAGCGGATCAAAGGCGACCGGGGCTGCCGGCCAAAAACCCTCCGATGGCAAAGTTAGTTTTTCTCTCTATATTATTGGAGTTCCAATTTTCTGGGAGTAAAAATGAACATACCTCTGCCTTTGTCTGAATCGGCATTTATATAGTGTTCTCATAGACGGTTATCGAAATTAGAACCTCTCCTGGATTTAAGGAGATGCGGAAACTAAATGTAACTTGCATAACCGTTTAGGAGTTACACTTCTATTTCGCAACGGATACATGACAGTTATGCGTGGGATAAGGGATTATCACATTATATTCGGAGATTTTCCTAAGTATGATATCTTCGTCCTAGATTTCCTTTGTCGAGTGCGCCTGATAATTCCAAGTGTAGCATCCTCGTCCACGAATCTTTATGTGGACGAGTCCTCTCGGGACAGGGTGTGCACCCCATGGACGAGGAATGTAGCTTCGCTATCATCCTCAGGACGGCCTTGTCCGTTACCCTCGTCTTGAGGATAACTCTTGGACGGCTGCCGAGGTGGTGACCGTCTAGGGATGGTCTAAGCACTTTCATCCCACATCATAACTCTTGGACGGCTGCCGAGGTGATGACCGTCTAGGGACGGTCTGAGCGCTTTCATCCCACATCAGTTGCCCCTCGTCCAGGAGTTATGCAACGTTTTTTTTTTTTTTTTAACGCACTACGCATCGCACGTCCATAGGGGGTTAGTCAACTATTTTTACTCCTTCGAGACGTGCGCCACGTGTCGCCTTCTAATTGGTTCCATCGTTGCAGTTACTGAGACTTTTCTGCCTATAAATAGTGGTTTCCCTCTCATGCCCCTTTCACTTTTTCAAATTCTCTGCTTTGACACTCTCATCCGTCGCTTCGTCTAAGAATACCCTCAGCGTCCTTAGTGTCCCTCGTCTAGAGCCAGGTAATCTCTCTACACTTATTATAGCTTTCCTTTTTAAGTGTTAGGGCGTTTTCAATGGCCTCCTGTTCATCTAGCGACAGTGTGGTCAAGGCCATAGACGAGTATCACGACGACTCTAGTTACTTCACCTCTAGTAATGTCAGTAATAGTAGCGGTCACGCAACTGAGGAATACACATCTGGTGTTCCTGGAATTCCCGTAGAAACCTTTCAAGAGAATATTAGGATGAGGACAGCCTCTGGGGCTGATACCTCGACAAGCTCCCCGCCGTCCTCCCCTTTGGACGAACGGGAAACCGTATATAGTTGTGCTCTAGAGGTTCCTTCTAGGACGGACGAGAGAAGGTTAGATGCCCTTAGGAGTTGGTTTCAAATTCCTGAATGCCTTTACTAGGGAATTACTCACTAGGCTGGGCTTGGGAGTGTGTCAGCTTAACCCCAACGCATGGAGACTAATTGTCTCCATGCAAGTCTTATGGATGGAGGTGTTTAACGGGGACCGTCCTATCACCGTGGATGAGTTCTTGTACTGCTATAAACCCTCCGAGATAAATCAATCTCGAGGTTTCCATCAGTTCACAGCTAGGAGCAATGACTGTAGATTGATTAAGTCTTTGCCCTTGTCTGACAGAAACTGGAAGACGGAATTTTTCTTCGTCTCTGGTTTCTGGGCGGGGCATCCAGTTGAGGTTGGTAGAGACTCGTTTGCTCATACTGGAGACATAGGGAACCTTCATCCAGAAGGTATGTTATGTTCTTCTTGCTTGTTTCTTTTTTATTATACTCTTCTTTGGACGATGGTTTAACCTTAACTTCTTTCTTCCATTTCCAACCGTTGGACGACCTTCTTTGAGCAAGTTCCACCGAGATCGCGTCCACAGGGCCCGTCTACATTCTGAACGAGACTTTCACTCGTTAGTGACCCTTAAGCGTCTACACAAGTGGGGACTCGGCCCTGAACCGTCCGTCGAAGCTTTAGCACACGAGCTAACTACCCATAGACGTGAGTACTCCTCGTAAGATGTGTTTTTCATTTTTTGTTTTATTATTTTTTTTTTTTTAGGAATGGCAACCATGAAGGAAAACAAGGGGAAGGAAGTGGTCGATGAGGCAGCTAGATCTGAACCTCAACCCCAGCCTCGTCTTGTTTTTGGAGAAAAAAGGAAAAGCTTGTCCAAGCATGTGGACTTGGCTAGCTTGCCAAGTCGTCGGGGGAAGAAGGCTAAGTCTAGGTCGTCCAGGCCTGAAACTGCTAGGCCTGATCCTCCTTCCCAGCCGCCCGTCCTAGTTGTTGATGTAGACTCGTCCACGCCCTTTAGTGTCACTCCGTCCAAGTCTCCTGCTCTTGACTCGTCCCAGCCTCGAAGGATTTCTACCAATTTATTGGAGAATGAGGATCTAGCTTGGGAACGATTCCAAGAGGCTGTGAAAGGCGAGGACGTAGCTGTGTGCTACGACATGTCCTTGAAACAGTTCGAGCACTCCGGCGTCCACGATCTCTTCAAGGTGAGCATTTTTCCTCGTCTTAGTTTATCCATGTTTGCCCATTCTATCTTCTGAACTTTCTATTCTTCCATGTAGGCAATGTCAAAGTTTATAGCTGCGTCCAGGCAGGCCACAAAGATGGACAGGACGAGGATCCTTCTAGAGAAAAGAATAGAAGAGATCAAGAATGACTGTAGGACGTGGGCGGAGGTGGCAAACAAGGCCAAGGATGAGGCTGAGGAGTTGAAAGCTTTGGTGGGGGAGCTGAAGTCCGACGCTGCCAAGAAGGACGACCGTCTGGAGCTTCTTCAAAGGGAGAATGACGAGCAAAGTCTTCTTCTTAAGAAAGCTAAAGACGAGGCAGTGGAGGAATTCAAGGTGTCCAAAGAGTTTACTAACCTGATGGACATAAACTACGCAGCAGGGTTTGAGGATTTTAGGATGGACGCTATGGACAGGTTTCCTGAAGTTGACTTTAGCATCATTAAACTCAACCTTGCTGCTGCTACAAGTTCTCTCGTCCACACAGGCTCAGACGATGTTAACATCGAGGACGACGCTTCCACCAGACCAGCCCAGGACGACCCCAACGCTTCTTTGTTTGTTATCATTTATGCAATTGTCTTTCAAACAATGCTCTAAGTGTTGAATGACTGTCTACGATCTTTTATGGACGACCCACTTAGGACAATGATGATGACTGCATTACTTTTGCCTGTCCTTTAGGCAATTATTATTCGCCTTCTCGAAAGTAGTTTATAATGTTTATGTTTCTCGTCTTGATGAGTGCTTGTCTTTGGAGTGCTATACCTTAAGGCTTACTTTTCTTTCTTAGACGAGTGGGCCTCGACCTTTTTCCTTTTGCTTTATCCTTTTTAAAGGAAAGCTTTGGATGAGCAGTCCTTGGCTTCTTTCTCTTGCTTTATCCTTTTTAAAGGAAAGCTTTGGACAAGAAGGCCTTGGCTTCTTTCTTTTTTCTTTATCCTTTTTAAAGAAAAGCTTTGGACGAGAAGGCCTTGGCTTCTTTCTTTTTGCTTTATCCTTTTTAAAGGAAAGCTTTGGACGAGAAGGCCTTGGCTTCTTTCTTTTTGCTTTATCCTTTTTAAGGAAAGCTTTGGACGAGCGTTTCTGCGTCCGAACTTTTTCAATTCGTCTTAGGCTTTTGCCCTTTCTGTGGATATTATTATGGAAACTAAATCTATGCATCAAATACATAAGAAACTCAAACCATATTATTATATGAACATTGTTCACAAACATGCCACATGCCTATAAGCTAGTGCCTTATTAAGATACTTAAGTACATAGCCTTGTCTTTCGTAAGCTGGTCTGTAAGTAGTGCAAAAGTTTAAGGACTAGTGCACTTTTATTCGTAACACACCATAATAGTAGTAAAAATACAGTAGCAAATATAAGCAAACAAATATAAGCAAAAACGCAAATCATAGCTGTAACTTTGCCACTGACTTCCCTCGTCCCTGCTTATCACTGATAGTATCTCCTCAGATGTTCCACGTTCCAGGGATGCTCTAACTTTCGCCCGTCCAGGGCTTCCAGGTAGTGGGACCCCTGCCTCTTGCAGTTGATTACCCTGTAGGGTCCTTCCCAATTGGGTCCTAGTTTTCCATGAGCTGGATTCCTCGTCGCCAAGGAGACCTTTTTGAGAACAAGGTCCCCCACGCCAAACCGTCTGGGTTTTACCATGGCGTCATGCTGTCTGGCCATAAGATTTTTGTACCTTGCCGTCCGTTGCTCCGCATCCATTCTTACCTTGTCAATAAGATTGAGGTCAAGGCGGAGTTGTTCCTCATTGTCTTTCTCCTAGTACTCCATCACTCAGTGACTTGCCATATAAACCTCCGCTGGTATGACAGCTTCACTACCATAGGCTAGTTTAAAAGGGGTCTTTCCTGTCGGAGTTCATGCAGTTGTCCTATAGGCCCAAAGAACACCTGGTAGCTCGTCTGGCCATATCCTTTTTACCCCCTCGAGCCGAGTCTTGATGATTTTCAGCAGGAATCGGTTGGCTACTTCTGCTTGTCCGTTTGCCTGTGGATGGAAGGGTGAGGAATAGTGATTCTTGATGCCGAAATGATTGCAAAAGTCTCTGAAGGGCGCGTTGTCAAATTAACGTCCGTTGTCAGATATCAATACCCTGGGTACTCCGAACCTGCATAGAATGTTCTTCCACACAAAATTTTTCACGTTCTGCTGAGTGATTGCTGCAAGAGGCTCGACTTCCCCACTTGGTAAAGTAGTCGATTCCCACCACCAAAAACTTCATTTGTCGAATTCCCATGGGAAAAGGGCCTAGGATATCCACCCCCACTGTGCGAAGGGCCATGGGGCCATCATTGGGGTTTGGTATTCTGACGGCTGTTTAGGCACATTGCTATAGCGCTGGCATTGGTCACATACCTTGACATAAGCTTTAGCATCTGCATGCATTGTTGGCCAATAGTAGCCGGCATGGACGATTTTATGGACTAGCGACCTTGCTCCTGAATGATTTCCACATGATTCTTCATGAACTTCCCTTAGAACATAGTTTGACTCATCAGGAGCTAAGCATCTTAAGTAAGGTTGGGAAAAACCTCGCTTGTACAGCACTTCCTTTATGAGGACATACTTGGCTGACCTGACCCTTAACTTTCTCGCTTCGTCCTTGTCTTCTGGAAGTCTTCCATCTTTGAGATAAATCATTATTGGACTCATCCAATTCTCTCCTCCTCCTATCTGCTATATGTCAGGGATGGCTATGCTCGGCATATATTGGATGCTGTCGTACTCGTCTATGACCCCTACTGAAGCGGCTTTTGCCAAGGCGTCCGCTTCCACATTTTCCTCCTTGGGAAGTTGAATAAAACTTATGGCTGAAAATTTTCGTGCAATGCGTTTCACTTTGTTGAGGTATTTCTTTATTCTATCTTCCTTAACATCACACATCCCATTCACTTGGTTAATGACCAGTTGAGAGTCTCCTCTGATTGTTAACGACTCCACCCCTAGGGACTTGGCTAATTCCAATCCCTTGAGTAGAGCCTCGTACTCAGCCTCGTTGTTGGTAGTTGGATACTGCAAACGGGCCGTATACTCCAGCCTGTCACCCTCAGGGGACTTCAGTACAATTCCAATCCCTCCTGCATACAGTGTGGACGATCCGTCTACATTAACCACCCACATTTCATTTCCTTCGTCCTTGTTCAGCTCGTCCTGGCTGGGGGTGAATTTTGCGATGAAATCTACCAACGCCTGCGCCTTTATCGTACTCCTTAGGAGGTATCTGACATCAAACTCACTGAGCTCAACAGCCCACTGCACTAGCCGTCTAGCAGCTTTCAACTTGCTCATCGCCTTCTTTATGGGATGGTCTGTTAGGACGTTGATGACGTGTGCCTGAAAATAATGTCTCAGCTTCCTGGAAGCCGTGATTAATGCGAAGGCTAGTTTCTCCATCATCGGGTATCGTCCTTCTGCCCCTCTCATCGCGTAGCTTGTGTAATAGACCGGTTTCTGGACTCTCCCTCTTCTCTGACTAACGCTGAGCTTACTGCGTGTGGGGACACTGCCAAATACAAGTACAACTCTTCCCCAGGTACAGACAGACTCAACAGTGGTGCCGTCATGAGATACGTCTTCAAGTCTTGGAAGGCCTGTTGACACTCGTCTATCCATGCAAAAGCCTTCCTGAGGACTTTAAAGAATGGTAAACACTTGTCAGTAGCTTTTGATACAAACCTGTTGAGGGCAGCAACTCGTCCAATGAGAGACTGGACCTCCTTGATATTTTTCGATGGCTCCATGTTCAGTATTGCCTGGATTTTATCTGGATTCGCCTCAATTCCCCTGTGCAACACCATAAACCCCAAGAATTTCCCCGACGAAACCCCGAAAGCACACCTGCTCGGATTTAACTTCATGTTGTACCGTCGCAACGTATCAAAAGTCTCTTGAAGGTCGTCTAGATGTTTATCCTCGTCCTGGCTCTTCACTAGCATGTTGTCCACATAAACCTCCACATTTTGCCCGATTTGAGGACGGAACATATGGTTAACCAGCCTTTGGTAGGTCGCCCCCGCGTTCTTCAAACCGAAGGGCATTAACTTGTAGCAATACAACCCTTGGCTCGTGATGAATGAGGTCTTCTCCTGATCCGCTTCATTCATCTGAATCTGGTTATAACCTGAGAAAGCATCCATGAAGCTAAGTATCCTGTGACTTGCCGTCGAGTCTACTAACTGGTCAATATGTGGCAATGGGTAGCTATCCTTGGGGCAAACTTTGTTTAGATCAGTGAAGTCCACGCACATTCGCCACTTGCCATTAGCTTTCTTGACCATGACCACGTTCACCAACCAATCTTGGTAATGAACTTCTCGGATGAACTTTGCGGCGACCAATTTCTGCACCTCTTCCTTAATGGCATTGTCTCGCTCGGGAGCAAAAACTCTTTTCTTCTGACGCACTGGTTTCGAATAGGGACACACGCTCAGGCTATGGGTAATGACACTCGGATCAATGTCAGGCATGTCCTCATAACTCCATGCAAAGACATCGAGGTTTTTCTTTAGAAACCGGATCAAAGCGCGCTTTGCCCCCTCTTCCACGCTCGCCCCAACTCTAGTATACTTCTCTGGCTGGTTATCGTCCAAAGGGATGTCCTCTAGTGCTTCAATGGGTTTCGCCGCGATTCTTCGTCCGTCTATACTCATTGCCTGCATGTGCTCGTCCATTGCTAGCATAGTCAAATAGCATTCTCTGGCAGCCAATTGATCCCCTTGTACGTGGCCTACCCCGTGCTCAGTTGGAAATTTGATGGACAGGTGGTAAGTAGAGGTTACCGCCTTCCAACTATTCAAAGTTGGTCTTCCAATAATTGCATTATATGACGACGCACAATCGACAACAAGAAAATTTACCTCTTTAGTTATCTGCTGTGGATATGTTCCAACGACCACCGGTAATGTAATGGTACCCACCGGTTGCACCTTCATTCCTCCGAATCCTACCAATGGCGAGTTCACTAGTCGGAGCTGATCTCGTCCTAGTCTCATTTGTTGGAATGCGGGGTAGTAGAGGATGTCTGCAGAGTTGCCATTGTCTATCAACACCCTTCTGGTCATGTAGTCAGAGATGACTAGAGTGATGACTATCGCGTCATCATGTGGGTGATGAAGTCGTCCTGCTTCCTCGTCCGTGAACGTAACGGCATGCTGATCTACTTCCCCAATCCTAGGTCGTCTGGACAACTGGATGTTCTGCACCGCCTTCAGATATGTCTTTTTTAACTTGGATGACTGCGCCGTCGAGTTTCCTCCTATAATCACCCTTATTTCTCCTAGTGGGGGTCGTGATGATTCTTCCACCTTGGCTTTCATTTTCTCATCTCTTTGGTCTCGTCTAAGGAAATTCCTCAGTTTTCCTTGTTTAATAAGATTTTCTATCTGTTGCTTCAAGTCGAAACACTCGTCCGTGTCATACCCGTGGTCTCTGTGAAAGCGACAGTACTTGCTCCTGTTACGCTTGTTGGGGTCTCCTTTCATTTTATCCGGCCATTTCAAGGACAGATCGTCCTTGATCTGCATAAGAACCTGCTCTAGTGGCATAGTCAGGGGGTGTATTGCTGATTCCTCGCGGAGGAACTCACCTTCTTACTATCCTTATCTTTCCTCTCGTCTACCCAAACTTTCTTTGGACGAGGTCCCTAATCCGGATAGCGATGGTGACCCACTTCCAAGCGTTCTGCCCTTTTTCTTTTCTTGGCTATGATAGCGTCTTCAGCATTCATAAAATTCTGGGCGGAATGGACAAGCTCAGCCATAGTCTGTGGTTCCTGCTCGTAGAGCTTATGGATGAACAAGTCAGAATTGACCCCATTATGGAAAGCAGCCAGCAATAATTTGTCATCCATCTCGTCCACCGTCAAGGCTTCTCTGTTAACCGGGTGATAAAGGATCGCAAACTCTCATTTTCCCCTTGCTCTATAGTCAGCAGGCTAGAGGAGGAACGTTTGTGACGCTGTCCTCTAATGAAGTTGTTAACAAACAGCTTACTTAGCTCTTCAAATGATCCCACTGAGTTTGAGGGAATCTTACTGAACCACACTCGCGCTGGCCCCTTGAATGTGGTGGGAAAAGCTCGGCACATGATCTCGTCTAGGACCCCCTGCAGGTGCATGGTTGTTTTGAAAGTTGCAATGTGATCGCAAGGGTCGCGATTTCCATCGTACGAGTCTAAAGAAGGAATTTTGAACTTCGGGGGTAGAGGGTGACTGTTGATGGAAGTTGTGAAAGGGGAGTCCGTTCGGTGGACCATATCGTCTACTGGGTTTGCCCTCCTCATATTCTCCCTCATCTCATCCATGGCTTTCCTCATCTGGTCCATCTCTCTCTCTAAGTGCGGCATCCTTCTTGAAGTGGTACCCCTTGTCTGATTCTCGGACTCTACATTTTCCCCTCCTCCTTCCTGACTCGGGGCCCTTGCCTCCATGCGCCCTTCTTGACGCTGCCTCCTGAGGTTGATCTCCCTATTCAACTCCTGGTTCTAACGTGTCAGTTCTGCCATAGTGGCAGCCATGGATTGTATGTGTTGAATAGAAGGCGGTTGCATTACAGGTGCTGATCTGCGATCGCGAAGGGGATTGCTGGATACATCCCTACTCTCCTGGTGGCCTGGGCTGGTAGCCCTTGATCTTGTTCGAATCATTCAGCCTTTTGTCTGGGATAGAGTAACTTTTACAACAAAAACACGATTGAACCAAAAAGGACTGAGTAGTGTTTGTATGCTCTGCTCTTGTTAGTCCCTCTTTTCCCACAAACGGCGCCAACTGATGATGCAAAGAAGATCAATAGGCTGGATGCTTCGGACTTGAAAGGACCACTCGCTCTCTTAATGGCCTGAAGAAAGAAAGAAAAGCAGATCAAAGGCGACCGGGGCTGCCGGCCAAAAACCCTCCGATGGCAAAGTTAGTTTTTCTCTCTATATTATTGGAGTTCCAACTTTCTGGGAGTAAAAATGAACATACATCTGCTTTTGTCTGAATCGGCCTTTATATAGTGTTCTCATAGACGGTTATTGAAATTGGAACCTCTCCTGAATTCAAGGAGACGAGGAAACTAAACGTAACTTGCATAACCGTTTAGGAGTTACACTTCTATTTTGCAACGGATACATGACAGTTATGCGTGGGATAAGGGATTATCACATTATATTCGGAGATTTTCCTAAGTATGATATCCTCGTCCTAGATTTCCTTTGTCGAGTGCGCCTGATAATTCCAAGTGTAGCATCCTCGTCCACGAACCTTTATGTGGACAAGTCCTCTCGGGACAGGGTGTGCACCCCATGGACGAGGGATGTAGCTTCGCTATCATCCTCAGGACGGCCTGTCCATTACCCTCGTCCTGAGGATAACTCTTGGACAGCTGCCGAGGTGGTGACCGTCTAGGGATGGTCTGAGCGCTTTCATCCCACATCATAACTCTTGGACGGCTGCCAAGGATATGACCGTCTAGGGACGGTCTGAGCGCTTTCATCCCACATCATAGTTTACTCTAAAACCTAACATCTTGGAGTTGAGACTAAAGCCTAACATCCAGATGTTCAAGAAAAAGGGGGAGCATGGTTGTTACAAAATATCATTGAGTTCTACAAGAACACACTAGTTGTGGCTATTATGTAGTTCAACTACATCACTTAACAAAAAACAAAAAACAAAAGAAAAAAACATAAACATAAACATAAACAAAAATACAAGGAAAAGCAAGTTTCTTTGTTTTGCAAGGAATTGGCCGAGCTGATTGTTTTCATCTTCATTGGAAGGTGTCGAAGGACCTCGGGTTCTTCGACGGCACAACTTCAAGGTCCTTTTACGAGACAACCTCGTACCACGACTCCCAAAAGCTCCTCCATTATCCTGCCTAGATGACCTCGTACCACGACTCCTAGAACCTCCTTCATTAGCCCGCTGTGAGGACCAACTCCAACTCTAAGCCCTTCAAACCATTTCTCCAAAGTTTGAATTAGAGACTCTGCCAACTGGGCCCTCTGCAAGGATATATGATCTTAGAACCCCACTTCACAAATCACAAACATGGAATCTACAAAAGATAAAAGTGCAAGAACACACCGAAGAGACCTTTTGGTCCAATTGGGTATAAACAACTTGTTTTAGAGATTCAATCATCAACATGCACAGATGCATTCAGCAAAAATATCACCCCAATACGCATGAAGAGAACTAAGGTATGCACCAAAAGTGGAAAGCACTTGGTGAATGAAAAACATACCGGGCAGGTCCATGGAACATTTGGAGCTTGTTTTTGGCCTTTCATGTTGCATACATCTGATAGATCCATCTTGATTCTTCACTTGGCATGACCATGGAGGAAACTGAGGGTACCTCTCCAGGAAAGAACCAATAGGGTCTTCAACATGGCTAGAGGGTTGAGACGCAGTCCTTTTAGGCGATGAACCTTCATAATCAGAACTATGCCCTTCACAATGAGCAGCAATGTTTCCCCATCAACTTCAAAATTCACATCTGTTCCCTTTCCAGTTTCAAATAGCTGCCCCAAATTCTGACCAATGCTAGAAGGTGGTGCTGCAATAGAGTAGATCTT
Source organism: Castanea mollissima (assembly GCA_014183005.1). NCBI lineage: Eukaryota > Viridiplantae > Streptophyta > Magnoliopsida > Fagales > Fagaceae > Castanea > Castanea mollissima. The sequence goes on from JACAVU010000010.1 coordinate 43,349,627, forward strand.
AGGACCCTTGGTGTATGATCTCACAACACCTAGACTACAGTGAACCTTGAGGCAATCATCTTTGAGGTAGTCAGATGTCTCTAGATCAGTTCTTTTGAAAAATTGCCAGTAACCCCTACAACATCCAACAAACAGAACTATTATACCACATTTGCCACTTGATTACATTAAATGAAAAATGGAGCAAAGGTATTCAACCGAAAATGATTGCATATAGGCCATAAGTATAACATGATAGCATAAAAATATTACGCCCACAAGATGCACATAGTAGTCATTGAATCAAACATAATTGTCACCTGAGAAGTCCATGGCAGGTATCACGCCTAATCAACAAGATTTTGTTAACACAACACAATATATGGTGAACTAATTAGATGAGACAAATATTACATTGCTTCCATTAATCTCTTCAATAGCTCAAAATGAAACCATACACAATAAATAAACATTAATGCCACTACATTTCAAAGTATTCAACTATGAAATTATATATATATATATGTAGCCAAAGAATTATATAAAGAGACACATATTACATCTTGCTTCTATTAATCTCTTCAATAGCTCAAAATGAAACCATACACAATAAATAAACATTAATGCCAC